>LBNU01007235.1:163692-213481 GCA_014162995.1 Artemisia annua
TATATATATATATATATATAGTGTGAGGTTCTTTAATCTAATGTTTTATTAAGAGGAACGGGGTACAATGGGCATTTTATAAATCATATTAATTTCTCATAAAAACCGTCACTTTATTTTATTGCATATCCATATTTACAGGGAGAAAGTCAAATCTCCCACAAAAGTAGTAACCTCTCTCAATTTCATATCATTCCCATGTTCATCCTCCTCACTCAAAGTCTCTCTACCATTGACGAACAACTATTGGCAGCCACATTTTAGGTTTTTTTATTTTTTTTTTTTTTTTTTTTTTTTTTTTTCCTTTTTTTTAGGTGTTTTTATCCTCCTCCTTGGTGGCTGACGGTGTTTGTTGTTTTTTTGTCTTTTTGGGCGTTTTAATAAAATCTTTGCTCTTCAAAAAAAAATAAATAAAAAAAAAATGGCTAGTTTAACAAGAGAAAGGTCCAACTATGAACAGAAGTTCTTCATTATAACCACTTACATAACTTCATTAATACAAATTAAATATGTCTTTAATTTATAAAATTTTAATTTATGTTGTATGTTGAGAAAATAGAGAAATGTTTTTAGATGGACCATAACAAGTACATGTTTACTAAAATAAACTTCGCCTATATTTTTTACGAAAATAAACTTTTACATATCATCCGTTAGATTCAATTCATGACAACTTTTGAACCCACGTGTCTCTCATTTTTCTAGGCGTCATTCTAGGCGCTTGAAAAGTATAAATGCTACACGCGATCAGTTGGGGCAAACTCCTGGTCAATGTAAAATTTTGGGCGATGTTAGGGCGAACTCCTGGGCGATGTAAAATCTTGGGCGAAGTTTGGGCGAGCAGTGAGGCGAATCAAATCATTTTAGATATACATGCGACAGTGGGGAGTTTGAATTATTTAAAGTGTTCAATTTATCACGTTGACACTTAGGGTGGTGGCATCGTGGCTCGGTGTGGCTCGGCATAAATCGGCAAACCCATTGCCAGTCCATCGGCATGCATCAATCGGCAAGACAATCGGTAAGAATTACCGATTCGGTGTAGAGAGAAACATGCAAAATAGATCCGTTGGTGCATTGATGTCATGACCGTTGGTGCATTGACATGGTAGAGAGAAACATTGCCACTAATTAGGCATGATTAGGCATGATTAGGCATGAAATTACTTGGCTTAATTCTATTGGCTAATTACATATTAGTATTAGGCATGGTTAGGCAACATTGCCACCACCCTTAATACTAGTATTAATACACCAAACCTGGCAAACCACCATTAGATGCTAAATATAATATCAACTTTGTGTAAAGAAACAGTTGATTCTTTCCTCTTAAAGTAATATTAAAAAATTGTTTATAGGGACAAGATAATTATTAGTTAATGCTTAGTAAATTTGAAGGATGTAGCTTATATTATGAGAGGGGAAAAAAAAGTCTCCTATGTCTAAAAATGTGATTCCTCACCGTGAGCAAATGAATTTATTGTAGCTATACATTTGAGTAAGTAATTGGTTTTTATTTGGGCTAATAGTTTGGGCGAGTACATATGTGGGTGAGAATATATTGGGCGTGTACATATATTGGGGCGAGTATATATGGGGCGAATGGTATTTTTGGGCGAATAATGCTAGGCGAATGAAAAGTATGATCGTAACATATTTTGATCATTTGTGTATAATATATGAAAAAAGTGACAATTTGGTGAAAGCAATGTCTAAAAGGAATATTTAGATAATTAGCTTGAAAAAATAACTATGATATTAAAAAAGGTTTATAATATAACTAGCCTCAGGCCCGCCCCGATGGGGCGCTAGCATTAAGTTTTATTATTCAAAATAAAAAATTTGTTACGTGTTTTCTATATAAAAAATCACCACCAAAAACAACAACTTTAGCCTAAGGTTCGGCCGTTGGCCGGCTAGCTTAAAGTTTTAATACGCTGTATCAATATTTTCAAAGTTTCCAACATTATCATCATTTTTATTTCAAAGTTATGATACACTATAATAATTGTTAAAAATATAATAGATGTAGTAAACTGGTTTATAGAAATAACGGAAAATGACATTATATTAAAAACCAAAAACTTAATAAGATCACGTTGAAGATAATATAAAAAGTGAAAGAATAATTAAAAAAATCATACATAACATCACATAACATAAGATGAATATAAAATATTTAAATTTCTTAAATCGTTATAGCAAATAAAAGTTAACCGTTCCTATAAATCTAAAAGTGAAATTTAGGAGATTTCTCGGAAGACCATCCTAAATGTGCTTTTTCGCAATCCAAATACAAAGGATTCTCATCGTTCGATCAGATGTTGTTTGTTTGCTACATTCTCATCTTCAACTTCCCAACGCTTGTGATCCTCCATTTCTACTCTATAGTACCACACATCAGGCAACAATTCGTATGGTTTTTTAATTTCATCAACTGTGTCGTTAATGTTATCTATATATAATACACAAACAAACCGGATCAAAATTATGTTATATGGCATTAATAATGGTTCAGTACGATTTTATATTCTTTGAAAAACTGAAAATCATTGTTAAGTTATTACATAACTTAATATGTCTCTGAGTTATTTGCATAAGTTTTTTCAATAACGATTATGTATGTAAAATAATAAAATTATACTCCTTATGTTCTATGACTTTTTGTAAACTCAAGTATCATGAAAATACAAATCAAATTGAATAAAAATGGTTGAAAATGGGATTATTTGATTAAGTTGTTTGGCAGACTTTAAATAAAACTTCACTTCATAACATACCTTTTCATTGTTTCCGTGATCTTTGAAAATTGTTCTTCAATGCATTGTTTCCTGCAATGAAATACCTATTTGTTACTAAACATATACAACTTATAAATTACAGCTATTATTGATCTTAATGCATGTTTCACAAATACTTATGCATAAAATACAAAGATATCACGGAGAGAAGTATGACCCCTGTTAAGCACAATGATACATTGTGTATTCCTTTTAACAGGAGCTGTGAAGATTAAGCGACCATGTTTCTTCCTGCTCGTCAATGCTTGAGGATGTGGTCACCTGATCATGCAAACATGTATAGTAAATAAATAAATGCCACTCATTAACTCCATGAGAAAGTGATGTGGCTCAGATCATACAGTGGGGGTCTAAAAATTATACATAAAAAATAGTAAAAGGTGCATACTTATATGTGTGTAGAAATAATAATCAACAGCTGGAACTAAAGCCCATAATTAGAAGAGCCAAATTTAGAAAAGGTTTATGCTTATGAGTCTAAGATAGAGCATGTAACTATTTACGGTTTGTATTCTTTCCTATGATCAATACCTCAAATGATAATATCGTGTAAACGAAAGAGTCCTTTTGAAAATCCTCTAAATAATAACTTGTTTATTATCACTGAAAGAATTCTACTGTGGTGTGACTCACACAAAACTGATGAATTAAAGGAGTTTTTGGCTACGCTTATTTTAGGTGGTTAATAGGTTGTTAAATTTTGGTAAAGCTAAATTTTGCTTACTTAGGAGAGAAAATGAGAAATAATCAAAAGTTTTTGATATGGCTATTTGGGAAAGCTTAGACCATTTTATATAAGATTACCTAAAAATCCCAAGTGATGCGCAATATAAATTAACAATAAAAAGCATGACATATCTGTATATCGAGACACGAATTTGTATGACACATCATAGATATGGTTATAGCAATAAAATTGACAAACCAATTTAATCTATTTAGCGAGCTTTTTCCTTTCTAATTTTTGCTAAACGATTTTTCCGTTTAATACTCCAAAGTTAAAAAAAATGTCGTTTGCAGTTCCAAGTTCATCAACAACTCCACTGCATGTGTCCTTGAATGCTAAAATCGATTACCTTTATCTCTCTCCAGTGAGAAACCACAAACTTGGTGTGCCATTCTATGATTATATCTTATATATGAGGCTATTAGTTTGAATTCTTTTATGCTAAATTCTATGTTCCAATAAATAAAGAACTTTTCATTTCCTATTTCTTGTCTATATACATGCTCCATATAAGTAGTGGTCTAGTTGATGCCATAACTTCGACTAGGTAATGCGTTATCCTAACAAATAGAAATCAAGAAATTCCCTTACAATATAGTAGATATATATTCAGTACGAAAAGAATGTGTTTATAGCAAGCCATGTATAGTGTTTGGTTTGAGAGATTGGACTTGGTAGTGCTCAAGTATGTTTGGTTTAAAGGTATATATTATAAGGAATGGGGATGCTACCTATAAAATTGTGCATCCTACCCATTCAACCACTCAATCATCAAACTCGTCGTCATAGATGATCGTGGGTGCAAGCCAAACACCCCAATCTTTCGCTTACGTTAACCATAATTCCAATCCTAGTTTCAACTCACAAAATACATAAGCTATAAGCTGCAATATAGCACAATTCATTTCAGCCTTGCACATATATCCTAATAAAAATATATAATGTAATTAGATTTATATAAACTAAATAACTACTCTCAGGTAATCATGTGATTTGCTCATTGTAATTTAGCAACTGATCTTTTAGAGGCTGTTTGGGTAACTCTTTACTAAAAGTTTATGTTTTTCCAAGAATCTATCATTCAACTGCATACGCTTATTAGCTTATTTCCTTCCCAAAAATGATATAGGCCAGGTAGACAAAAAACTAAGGAGTACATTTATTAAATGTAACCGACCAACCAACCAACCAATCTATTTTATCACCTTAAGTATCACTAAGAACATACTTTGCTACGTGAACCGATAACAGATGAGAATCACTTTGAAGGCTTTCCGTATGCAGGCTTTTACCCCTCTTATATGCAGGCTTTCCGTACACTGCGCCAAACTCTATAAAATTCAATATGTGAGAGTTAAGCTAAGATATCAGTATACAACCTTTTTCAGAATTAAAAATGAGATTTTCTGAAGTCGTGCCACTTGTATACCTGTAGAGTTGTAATGGGTTGAGCTACTAAGTCCAGCGTATCGGTTTGCACCACTTTTACCTCCACGGTTATAGAATGTTATGAGCTGCAAGTGAAACAATATGTTATCAATATAACATAGAATATAATTGATATATTATGATACCATTAAACACAATTCATGTTCTACTTTTAACTGCTTGTGATTGCTCCTCTTCATGCTCTTATCAGGATCTTCGATCCTTCTTAATTTCCATAGACTCATTATCCTATTTTAATTGATTTTCATCCATAATCAATTTCAAAAACTAATCCCAAACACTCTAATCAATCTTCGATCATAACTATGTCAAAACACGTCCAATCAAAACTCCTAAAAATCACAATTAGGTAAAATTAAATTACCACATGCTAACATAGCATAAATTGATTTTTAAAAAATCAAGGAATCAGTACCTAGGCGGCGGTATACTCCCTCACGGCAGCGAGAGATCAGCTACTTCTCGCTCATGTATGAAAATGTTTAAAGAGGACTAGGGTACAACAAATAAATGCATGAATAAAAAAATTATCTAAATGAGAATAGGGTGTTGATAGAAATTAAAACAAACCTTGTGGTGGTTTCGATTCTGGCGCTTGTCGTGACGGATTGTTTTGTCGGCCGTAGTGGTGTAGGATTCTGGTATCGGATCATGATAACTATATTGGAGATGAATTGATTTAGGGTAAACTGATTTTCGGGTATGAATTGATGTGGAATAAATTGATTTGTTGTAAACTATTTAGGGTTAATTGATTTGGAGAAACTTAATGCTACCTTTATTTTTCAACATTGACTGAGTTGATCCAATTTACATCATGATTTTGGGGGGATTGAATATGGGGGTTTGAAGAATTATGATGGGAGTGACGAATTATGTTTGGATTTTGGATACCAGATTTGGGGTTTTCTTGTTGGATGTAGTATTGTTAAGTTTGATCTTCCGTTAGAGAAAATGTAAGTGTTTTTTTGTTTACATTGAATGCTATAGGCGACATTGCATATGGTCCATTGGATCTAATTTATTTTCCAGGTGTCATTATCTTGGAGTTTTGTGGCAAAGGTTTCCTTAGGGAAAGCTTGTTTTATATAGTGGGAGATAATATGACATGGAAATTCCATGAACTTTGAAATGGTTACCATTTAATATTATTTAGGGTAACTCTTTAAAATATATATACATACATACATATAGTTTGACAAGTAAATTTAATTTGGCGTTTTATCGGATTGGTTAAATTATTTGTTTCTATACTTTTATCAACATGTCAACATGAATAAGGTGGGCTAATTATAAAACCTATAGAGAAAATAGTCAGATGAATAACAAATGAATAAAGTTGGCTAATTGGGGTGGCTCAGAACCCACTAGTCACTCATTAGCTCCGCTTCTGATAGGGTGTTTTGCCATGTGCTAAAGCGCAAAAATACACTTGCATTTAACAAGATTTTGAATGACCGTTAGTGTTTTGGACTCCAGCCGAAACGTTTTCATGATGTTGGTGACTGTTGATGCATAATCTGGCGCGGACTAGATTCGACGACTCTCCTTGGGCCGTTAGTCGTCTTCTCGAGCCCTGAGTAGACATGTCAACAAAGAGAACCCGTTAGGAGTGGACCCGAGACCGTAGCCCCGGGATCCACCTCCAACGGTCAAGTTAGTGTCGATGCAATGTAGCATATAATAGTTAGGTTTAGGGTAACCTGTTGTATTCTATTCTGTGAAAAAGGGAATCCCAGCCCTATATTTATAAGGCATGGATTAGGGTTTAGGCGTAGAGTGGGCCGCTGTCTGTCGGGCCTGGCACATTCCTGGCCCAGTCCGGACCATACGTCCACAAGCCCCCCAAGTCTAGTGTGACATAGTGCATGACTATGTTATGCTAGACTTAAGTTCTGTTTATGGCCGCGTAGGCCCAATCAACCATGACGGCATGGCCCATGTGTGCGCATCTCAGGTGTGCACATGGGACGGATCATACTGCGCCGCCCATATGCGACAGTGCGCACTGGGATTGCGATTGTGATTGTCTCACAATGGTGAAGGTGGATTCCGCATGCTGCATCCTGGGTAAGGGCGTACCTTTTGTACCAGTAGCGATGCAACATGGTGCGACAGAAGACGTGCTTCTGTGGCAGAAGTGCGCGTTGTCCGCGACAAAAGTGCGCGCGGTGCGCGACAAAAGTGCGCGTTGTCCGCGACAAAAATGCGCGCTGTGCGCGTCAAAAGTGCGCGCTGTGCGCGAACATTACATCCACCTTTACAAGCGACAGAGGACGTCTCCCCTGCGGTAAGGTGGTGCGAATATTTAAATCCGTCTTTGTACCGGGCTTGCAATACCTCTTACGTACGATCTGCTTCCAAATATTCCTGCGTGACGCGTACGGAAACAGTAGTAGGATATACCCTGGTAGCCCCCCAAGTTTGATGGTGCTACTCGTGTAGGAGCATTAAACTTAGTTATTCAAATCCTGAAAAACACTTAATGCAAATATTAAAAGTATATGCCGCGAATCGCAACATATAAAACCTAATAAAGTAAAAGATTAATAGCGTGAAGCATAGTATAGCACATAGCATATAAGAGAAACTTTCGCTGTGCGAATTACACCTATCGTGAGGTTTTACAATTACATAAAAAAAAAGTAGCGCGTAGCTAATCTGTGAACTCAGTGCGCTCATGGCGATTGATTGTTCTTTTTATTTTTTATAATAAAAACAATGGCGTGGATGGATGTACCGTGACCGCGACTAATAGTTTTTTTTTTCGCACGCACAAACGCAGATAGATGTATCGTGACCGCATAGACTCTAACGTTTGAGGATGATCGCAGTTGACCACGGCTTTTGTCTGCGTGCGCTCATGGCGATTGACTAGCATCGTGGTACTTGTATGTAACAGTGCGCTCATGGCGCCAATCTGCGAAGATGTCTGAACACATGGCCTAACGCGGGTAGATTTATCGTGACTGCGTTGTTCACGGCTAAAAGATAAAGTAGGTCTGATCGTGCGGACTTAGTGCGGCTATAGGTAAAATCGTGTTTACCAAGTTTAAAAAGATTTACATAAAATCTTCTGAATATTTAAAAGATATTGCGATATCTTTTTAAATTTTATGAATATTACGAATATTACGAGATTTACTTGCGTCGAAGTAAATATGTTTTAATACAATATTGTTATGAATATTACGAATAAAACGAACAGAAGACGTGCGCCTGCATATTGTATTATGTTTTAATACAATATTGTTATTGCCTTTTTGTAGCACTTGTCGAATTTAAGTATTCGCACAATACAAAGTTTTAAAGTTACCGGCTTTTGAACTCGACGGTTGCTTTCCGGTGATGTGAGAACACGAAACTTGTCGTAGTCGTGTCCCACGGATGGCGCCACTTGTTGATGCATAATCTGGCGCGGACTAGATTCGACGACTCTCCTTGGGCCGTTAGTCGTCTTCTCGAGCCCTGAGTAGACCTGTCAACAAAGAGAACCCGTTAGGAGTGGACCCGAGGCCGTAGCCCCGGGATCCACCTCCAACGGTCAAGTTAGTGTCGATGCAATGTAGCATATAATAGTTAGGTTTAGGGTAACCTGTTGTATTCTATTCTGTGAAAAAGGGAATCCCAGCCCTATATTTATAAGGCATGGATTAGGGTTTAGGCGTAGAGTGGGCCGCTGTCTGCCGGGCCTGGCACATTCCTGGCCCAGTCCGGACCATACGTCCACAGTGACTAATGATGTAATTCGTTGTTCGAGTCTAAACGTCTGAAAGCCAAAGATTTTAGTGACTAACGGTAGTAATTATGTTAAAATTTGAATTCATACTCACTTTACGCATTTACATGAACTAGAACAGTAAAAAAATTATAATTATTTATTTAAGTGCTAATTGTATGTCAACTCCATTTATGCTTTGTTTGTGAGCATTTCAGAAATTAACTGTGCCTCAGAGAACCTTCACTCACTTCTATGCGGTGGGCATTTTCTGGACAACAACCTTGCTTGTTGCAGTATGGTCGTATGCAATCATGAAGTTAACATCACCTATTGAGCAGGACCTTTCTGATATAACCAGCCGCTTGCATAACTCTTTGTCGACAAGGGAACATGTATACAACGTTTGGCTATCTGTATTTATGCTTTTGCTAATGGAAGCGCAAGTATTACGACGCTTCTATGAGTCAATCTACGTTTTTAACTACAGTCCATCAGCTCGCATGCACATAGTTGGTTATTTTGTGGGCATATCGTAAGTTTTGCAAATTCACAATTACCTCTTTATCTCCTTGCTTTACGGTTTTTATGTAGAGGTTCTTGATTATCTCTAGATTGATCTTGTGCCTGAAGACACCTCAGTGTCATGAAAATTTATTGTTTTAGTTGAAAAAACTGCTCAGTTAGCAAGTCAAGAAAAATAATAAATGTCACACTGTCACTTACTCACTTAACATAACAGTATTATAATTTAATGAAAAAACCATACGAGAGCCATACTACTAGAAAAAATAGCGCCCGTTAGCAATGTGTTTAGCAACATCGATATCCAGGACCTAGCACGGCAAGTTTCACATAATACGCTTTTAGATACTGAAGTTGTAAACCAAGTCACAAATTAAGCCAGAAATTTGGCGATGTCTTTTATTAAGATGCTAGAGTGTGCGACATCCTAACACACGTTGAAAGATTTTTGCTTAATTGATCTTTAGCTCAATTTTGGCTTGTTCTACCTTTTTAGCGGGTACTTTTGAAGATTCTTGCTGATTCAATTGATCTTTGTTAATTCAGATACTATATTGCAGCTCCACTATCTCTTTGTTGTAATTTTGTACCTGAAGTCTTCAACTTTGTGAAGAATCTGGTGGCGGAGTTCACTGTGAAGGGAAGTGATCCCATGCCCATGCCTGAGTTTAATATGTGGATGTTTGTCACTCCTTTCTTAGACCTTCGATCGTACACCTGGATAGGTGCAACTATATTCTTATGGGGCTGGGTACATCAGCGTCGTTGCCATGAAATTCTAGTAAGTCCATGAGTTTATGCCCTGGCACTCTAAATATTCCTTTTTATGTAATTTTTCAGGTATAATAACTTATAAGGTTCTTTCTATCCAATTAACTAACTGTCTTATTTAAAAATAATAATCAGGGTTCCTTGCGAAAGAAACCCGAAAATCTGGGGAAGTATCTTATTCCTTACGGTGATTGGTTTGAATTCTCCTCGTCTGCACACTACACAGCTGAAATTGTAAGTCCCTCATTTGTTCCATCTACAAGTACAATATTTTTGTGTCAAAAGTGAATCAAACACCACATTGATATATTAGTCTATTTCTATGTTCCAATTTGCGGGATCCAAATAAATGAGCTGAAAGTTATCTTTAACAAATTGATGTGTATTCATCTCACTATAATGCTTATCATGAAGGTTATGTATGGTGGTCTTCTGGTGGCTAGTGGTGGTGCCGATCTTTCACTGTGGTTACTTTTTGCATTTGTGGTAAGTTTTTCCACTCCCCTTGTCATAATGAGACCTCGACTCCAACAAAACATTCAAAATATTGACCCAATCTGTCGCGCATGCAGGTGGCAAATCTTGGTTTTGCTGCGACGATAACACATAGATGGTACCAGCATAAATTTGATGATTACCCTCGNTAATTGATCTTTAGCTCAATTTTGGCTTGTTCTACCTTTTTAGCGGGTACTTTTGAAGATTCTTGCTGATTCAATTGATCTTTGTTAATTCAGATACTATATAGCAGCTCCACTATCTCTTTGTTGTAATTTTGTACCTGAAGTCTTCCACTTTGTGAAGAATCTGGTGGCGGAATTCACTGTGAAGGGAAGTGATCCCATGCCCATGCCTGAGTTTAATATATGGATGTTTGTGATCACTCCTTTCTTAGAGCTTCGATCGTATACCTGGATAGGTGCAACTATATTCTTATGGGGCTGGGTACATCAGCGTCGTTGCCATGAAATTCTAGTAAGTCCATGAGTTTATGCCCTGGCACTCTAAATATTCCTTTTTATGTAATTTTTCAGGTATAATAACTTATAAGGTTCTTTCTATCCAATTAACTAACTGTCTTATTTAAAAATAATAATCAGGGTTCCTTGCGAAAGAAACCCGAAAATCTGGGGAAGTATCTTATTCCTTACGGTGATTGGTTTGAATTCTCCTCGTCTGCACACTACACAGCTGAAATTGTAAGTCCCTCATTTGTTCCATCTACAAGTACAATATTTTTGTGTCAAAAGTGAATCAAACACCACATTGATATATTAGTCTATTTCTATGTTCCAATTTGCGGGATCCAAATAAATGAGCTGAAAGTTATCTTTAACAAATTGATGTGTATTCATCTCACTATAATGCTTATCATGAAGGTTATGTATGGTGGTCTTCTGGTGGCTAGTGGTGGTGCCGATCTTTCACTGTGGTTACTTTTTGCATTTGTGGTAAGTTTTTCCACTCCCCTTGTCATAATGAGACCTCGACTCCAACAAAACATTCAAAATATTGACCCAATCTGTCGCGCATGCAGGTGGCAAATCTTGGTTTTGCTGCGACGATAACACATAGATGGTACCAGCATAAATTTGATGATTACCCTCGTAACCGGTGGGCTATTCTCCCGTTTGTTTGTTAGTGACTTTTGAGGTAAGATTTTGGGTAATGTTAGTTTGGACTATTTGATTGACCTATTTTCCTCGTAATGGAGATCGCTCAGTTACTGTTCATTAGGATATGTTTTTATGAATTTCTGTGTGTACCGTTTGCATGTTATGGAATAAAATTTGTGACTTGTTGGCATAGGTTCTGATTTTAGTTGATTTGGAAGTAATTTGATCGATTAATTGGTTGAAATAAAAAGGTTGTGAATGGCATATGATGATATGAAGGACCGCTCTTGAGTTCTAACTGGCCGGTTTTGATCGATCACTGCACCCTTCTACATGTTGTGATTTGTGAGGATCGATGATGGTTCTCATACAACATGACGAGTGAAGATTGAATCCCTAAATTTGTTATCCTTGGACCTTGGCCAGTGGATGATCTTTAGTGCTAAACTTCTGCAAGAATGATGTTTAACACCATGAAACATGCCATCTTAATTACTAGCTAGGATTGATGCTACATACATTATATGTTAGATGGGAGGTACCTACGTAATGCCCGCTATGAATGGTTAGACCTTGAATACGTAGTTACAAATTACCTTCAATTCGATAAATTATATTATTGAGCAACTGTATGATAATATATTCGTGCATAACAATTAACAAATAGATTGCTCCAATGTGAAAACCTTGCTTTGTTCGTATTTAAAACTAGTAAGGAAAAGTAACTCGAGGCTGCATTGAAACCTTCAATCATGATAAATGTCCTAACTCCTTAAAATTCGATCTAACATGAACCCATGCATCAAGGATAAACTAATTTAACTTTGGCTTCATGGCCCTATTTATGAAAATAGTATTATTAGATGTTTGTTCTATAACAAGTCCAAGCAAAAACTGTTATGTTGGTAGAGAAATACGGCTCATTTAACCTAAGCATTCTAGACTTATCTTCCGTTTATTGATCCTTGATAAGTTACGGGTGATGATATGATATGTGCGTCATTTGGATCTAACCTTAAATCTAATATGAGAGATATACGAATTAAGCAAGTTAGAAAACTTAACCAATTGCCTGAGGTCATCTTAAAAAGAATGAAGCAATTCATAATAGATTAGGCCCATGTATTAGGTCCCCCTATCAAGGTTCATTCAGGAATTTGATTAATAGACCTAATACATAGGCCTAATCATGGACCTAATGCTTAAAATACTTGTACAGAAATGTTTAAAATACTTGTACAGTACATGCACTGTACAAGTATTTTAAGCATTAGGTCCATNCTTGGACCTTGGCCAGTGGATGATCTTTAGTGCTAAACTTCTGCAAGAATGATGTTTAACACCATGAAACATGCCATCTTAATTACTAGCTAGGATTGATGCTACATACATTATATGTTAGATGGGAGGTACCTACGTAATGCCCGCTATGAATGGTTAGACCTTGAATACGTAGTTACAAATTACCTTCAATTCGATAAATTATATTATTGAGCAACTGTATGATAATATATTCGTGCATAACAATTAACAAATAGATTGCTCCAATGTGAAAACCTTGCTTTGTTCGTATTTAAAACTAGTAAGGAAAAGTAACTCGAGGCTGCATTGAAACCTTCAATCATGATAAATGTCCT
The DNA here is from genome assembly GCA_014162995.1 of Artemisia annua. Taxonomy (NCBI): domain Eukaryota; kingdom Viridiplantae; phylum Streptophyta; class Magnoliopsida; order Asterales; family Asteraceae; genus Artemisia; species Artemisia annua. The sequence continues at coordinate 176,937 of LBNU01007235.1, forward strand.
AACTCCTTAAAATTCGATCTAACATGAACCCATGCATCAAGGATAAACTAATTTAACTTTGGCTTCATGGCCCTATTTATGAAAATAGTATTATTAGATGTTTGTTCTATAACAAGTCCAAGCAAAAACTGTTATGTTGGTAGAGAAATACGGCTCATTTAACCTAAGCATTCTAGACTTATCTTCCGTTTATTGATCCTTGATAAGTTACGGGTGATGATATGATATGTGCGTCATTTGGATCTAACCTTAAATCTAATATGAGAGATATACGAATTAAGCAAGTTAGAAAACTTAACCAATTGCCTGAGGTCATCTTAAAAAGAATGAAGCAATTCATAATAGATTAGGCCCATGTATTAGGTCCCCCTATCAAGGTTCATTCATAAAAATCAATAGGTTTAATATTATAGTTGTAGTGTTGTACTAGGTTTATTATAGTTGTAGTGTTGTACTATGTTTCCGACGTTTAATATTTTTAAGGTTAACACATTTTGTGGGCCTATTACTGTTGGGACTTGGGATTGAAACGAACTGGCCCATTGGCAGTTTAAACGGTCACCCAAAACAATCAAAGAATTTTTTAAAAAGTACCAATAAAAAACCTGTCAACTGAACCGACAAAAACCAAATGGTTATGAAGTTATGATTTGTAAAAACTTTTGATATTTTGGTTTCGGTAAAAAGCGACCCAACTTGGTACTCACGAGATGTATCTTATTTGATTTCAGGGAAGGCAACATTACGAATAAGTCAACATTGTATGTTTGGATTTACTTCTTAAAGGGTGCTTAAGTCGATCTTAATCATAAAGCTAAAATTGTCTGTATAAAATGACCCTCGAGATAGGGTGAACCCATAATGTTAGAGCTTATTGACATTTTGTGAATAATATGTCACAAATGTTGCACATTAATGTGTACATTAATGATTAAGTTTAAAACAAATACTACCTCGGTTCTAAGATTATAGTCCTTATTTTCATTTTGAGATGTCCTAAAATAATAGTTCTCTTTTTGTATATATTTTTTTTTTAATCAAAAGAGAGTTTAGTGGGTGGTAACGATATTTGATTAGTTGAAGAGTATTGTGGTATCACTTTTCTTAAACTTTGTGTGTTTTGTCTAGGAACAATAATTTGAGACGGAGTAAGTAAGTTGTATCTAGGGCAGAGTCACATGGAGTCGAGCATGTTCAACTGAACCAAAAAAAATCTAATAATCTTAGTGCGAATTTAGTGCGATTTAGCATTAAATTTCAATTTGAAACCACGGATACCATATGCAAATATTAAAAGACTTAATTTTGAACCAACTCGACAAAAAGTCTAGTTTCACGGGCTGATTTTATCCACTATCCAGTTGTCCAAATGTGTATTATTTGTGACTTAAATGGTTTCTGCTGTTGCCTGTTTTTGACACTTGTTTATGGCTTCCTTTGCCTTCACTTAAGGCCACTCATTCTACCACTCTCTCAAAAAGGTATCAAAACAAACTTATCCATGCAAGCACTTCTTTGACATAGATATTGAAAGAGTTGATTACAAAAATGTCCATTTAGTTTGCCTTATAGGTGTAGTCTCAACGCTTCATAATTGGAATTTTGTTGCACCATTGATCTCTCCATTAATCTAAGCCTAGGCATCAATTTTTTTTTAGAAAGGCACCTACGCATCAATTTGTACATCTAGGAAAACTTATAGCTAACCTTGCGTCAAAGTGTATTTTGATTTTTGAATGAGACTCTAGAATTTGATAAGTTAAATTTATCATCCGAACGTATTAAAAGTGCAGTTATACTATCTCATACTCTTATGGTTGATTTAGTCCCTAAGCCCACTTGACTCGATCACAAGATACGCACACAAGTACATGACCTATGTAGTTGTGCCATTAATTTTTCGACGTGAAATTGTCGGGACCAGGTAAAAGTGCAAAACAAGTGTGTTCAGGATCACTTGTTTTCCTAAAATGGTACAACGAAAAGAGAAGATAAACTTTTGTGAACAAATATTTATATTTGGCTAACCGAAATTACCTTGTATAACATCTCGCAAGAACAAAATATGCTATTCATCAATAGCTGATTAATAGTATAAAAGTCATGTATGACATATGACAGTCAAGTGCAGTGGGCTTAGGTTATTAAATTAACCAGTTTGTAAAAGTATGGGGTAATATATATGTCGCGCCCGTACATTTTGGTGTAGCATAAAACGCAATTGAGGGATACTAAAATACACTTATAGATCATATATAACCTTATTTTCTTGTTTAAAGAATAGGAAGTATCTTGTTATGTAAGCTTTTCCGCCTATGTAACGGGCTGAGATATGGGTCTCCTTTGTACTTAAACGTTTTTGGAGTAATATATTTACCAGGTCTTTTGACCTTTTACCCAAAAATAATGGAAGAGTTGGGGCTTGTATCAATTCTATGTGCAGAATGGTTCCTTGCTACGTTGCCGTTTGTTATAGCCTGGGTGCGGTTGCCTGGTTTTGGTTGGTTACAGAGAGCTATGTCCGAGTTTTCCAAGAGAGGCAAGATGGCTGCCAATAGTGTGAGTGACACTTGTATGTTATGTAGTTCTTATATGTGTTCATGATTTTACTTTTTTAACTGCAATATAAGATTAAATAAAAATCATTTAGCGAGAAGCTAGAATTGGCATAACAAGAACTTCTGTTGATACCTTATATGTTAATGAATACTTTTGTTACCATTTGCTCAAGATTGACTCTATTTGGACCTATCTTTTCACGTTGATTGATCCTCTTTCCTAAATAGAAAATGAGCCAACATGTCTTTTTTAAGAATAGTGTTAACAGAGATGAAGTGATGGGGCGTAGGGATTGTTGTTATGTGATTATGATCATGGATATTTGTGGTTATGAATAGGTCTATGACATGTTTATGTGTTTGTGGATATTTTAGCGACTTTTGTTTTTGAACCATTTTAGCGTCTTTGTTATTGAACAATGTTTTAGCGACTTTGTTATTGAATAGATGTTTTGGCGAATTGGTATGTTTGTTTTGGGTATCTAGAAATACACCAGAGAGCAATATGTTGTAAAAATGTGCAAGCACTTTTAGCGAGGACATGTCCTCGTCAAAAGTCTTGATGGCCCAGCTTATATTACACTAATAAATAATTTAAGTTTTAAAAAAATTTAATTAATTCATTAATATAATTCATTAATTAAATATTATATTAATAGATTAATTAACGAAGGGAATTGACGAGGACATGTCTTCGCAAAAGTCTGGTGGGTCCGATTGGAAACTTTGACTGAGAATTTGTGTGGGTCTCACATCGTCGTCGGTAAAACACAAATTTGTCCTCCCCAATACTTTTAGGGACGAGCCTGCAACGGGGACCCTTTAGCGAGGACATGTCCTCGTAAAAAAACCTTCAGTGAGGACATGTGCTCGTCAAAGGGCCAAAATTGTCCTCACCAATGGGGCCGATTGGTGCAGTGGTGCCAAGGAAAGTTGTCCGAGAAATAGATTTGATCAATTACAATGTATGAAGCTTTTGTATTCGAGTGAACCATATATATTTTGTTTGTGTGCATTTCAGAAATTGATGGTGCCTCATAGAGTTTTCTATCACTTCTATGCCGTAGGCATTTTCTGGACTACAACCATGCTTGTTGCAGTATGGTTGTATGCAATCATGAAGTTAGCATCACATACTGAGTATGACGTCTTTTCTGCTACAACAGGCCAGTTTCACACTTCATTGACAAGAGAACATGTATACAATGTTTGGCTATCTGTGTTTATGCTTTTGCTGATGGAAGCTCAAGTTATTCGACGTTACTTTGAGTCACTCTACGTTTTCAAATACAGTCCATCAGCTCGATTGCACACTTATGGTTATATTGGTGGTATAGTGTACGTGATACTATCCAAACCTATTTATTTATATTTATCCTTGTTATATATCAAGTCACGTCTTCTTGATTTACTCTCAACTTTTATAAACCGATATGAGTGTATAGTTTGAATGGTATAATTATACATAGTTGAATCATATATAAATCTCTTAACTTAAAGCATTGTTTTTAACTAATCTAAGGTTTTGAAAATTCAAGTGATATTTGTTAAATGAATCAGTTACTATATAGCAGCTCCATTGTCCCTATGTTGTTCCTTTGCCCCTGAAGTATTCAAATTTCTGAAGAACGTGGCGAATGATTCCATTGTGAACGGGAAGAATCCCATGTTGTCAAACCACAAGTTTAATATAGGGATATTAGTGACTCCTCTCTTAATGCTCCGATGGTATGCGTGGTTGGGTGCAGCAATATTCTTATGGGGTTGGGTACATCAGCGCCGTTGTCATGCAATTCTTGTAAGTCGATCCATTTCTTACAACTTTTGTTTCCATAATAATCTTTTCCTTGTATTGTTATGTTATATAAGTTTTTAATCCCCTCACCTGATTTTGAAAAAGGGTTCCTTGCGAAAGAATCCCGAAAAGCCAACTGAGTATATTATTCCTTATGGCGATTGGTTTGAATATGTCTCATCTCCCCATTACACAGCTGAAATTGTAAGTCTCTCATCGGTTCTATATACTATAGGTTTGAATATATATCTTATTCTGTAATTTTACTTTTATAAAATTTAACAATACAAGATAGGTATCATTAGTTGGATCATGTATGTTTTCTTCTCCATGCAATAAAGAATGCAACAAGCTGTAGCCAAACAAAATTGTTCATTTCACTAAAATGTTAATTATGTGAAGGTCATGTATGGTGGACTTGTGGTGGCTAGTGGTGGTGCAGATCTCACATTGTGGTTACTTTTTGCATTTGTGGTATCCTCCATTCTCCTTTTCATAATAAGACATTGAACTAATCCAACACTAGCTAAATTCTAAAAGTCACCGGACTTATCCTTGCAGGTGGCAAATCTTGGTTTTGCATCAATGACAACACATAAATGGTACTTGCAAAAATTCGATGATTACCCTCATGACCGATATGCTATTTTCCCGTTTGTTTACTAGCTAGTGATCGACTTTGCGGTCAAGATGTTGTGTAATGACTGTTTGGACTTTGGACCATCAGATTAACCGTATATCCTAATAATGGAGTAATGGGGATTGTTAAGACTATTCGTGTTTAATTAGGTTATATGGTAATTGTATACCTTTGGCAACTTATGGAGCAAATTACAAATTTTGCGAGTTACTTGTATACATTGGTCGCGTGATCTTGTATATTAAAGTTTCAATTATAAGTTGTTGGTGGTTGAATAAAATCTAGAAATATTTATAGATATCAATGTATATGTTTTTCCCGATTTGTATGATATAGATGAAAGCAAGTCTTTTGATTTTGTGGTACCCCGATTCGTATGATATAGAAAGTCTTTTGATTTTGTGGTACCTGATTAACCAAGAGATTTTAAGTTCAAGTCTCGTAAGACACGTATGTGAAGATAATACCTTTCTAAAAAGAATATATGATATACGTGAACTTTAATATTTTAGACTTTAATTGCTAGGTCAACCATTTCTAACTAATGGTGATGAGTGTTTTGATAATCTAAGTGTTATGGTATAATGTTAACAGTTAACATATGTAATGTTGTTAAAATGACTCACAAAACACTTATAAAAAAATAAGTTCAAACTCTCTAAATAAGTCATGTAAAAAGAGCTATCAAGAACCTTCGGAATAAGCTCATAAATTAACATGAGCGGGAGTTTAACGATATTTGTGTGTACGTAAATGCTCTTGAAACAAATTGGTCAACTTTCACGCGTGATGCCTTATTTCACTTACCATGGGTCAAGGTTTTTTTGCTTGGTTTGGTCATCGCGACAACCAAGCAAAAATTTTGTTTTGTGTTAGTAGGATTATGTTTATGTGTTGAGTTTGGTGCTCATAACTAAAAGCGTGGGATAGTTAAGTTGAAATAAATGCTTAGAGAGCCTGGTGCAGTGGCATATTATAGGGCAATTTTTGCACCTATAACATCGCCATGGCATGCAAAACTGCACTGCTCCCAACATGTTATAGGTCCATCGCCATTCGGTTCAAATCTCGCTATCCTTATTTTTTTTGGTTTTTTTTATTAGAAAAAAAAATTGTAAATGACTGACGTATTTTTGATGATGTATTATAAGAATTTTATTTGAGATGTTGTTTATGTTATAATGGTATTGTAAAATTTGTGCTTATGTGGCGCTAGATAACATATTATAATATATCAAATGCATCAGCTTCTCTCATGATTTAATACATGACAACACCATCATCACCAAACATTATTATTAAGGCATCCAGTATAAAAAAAAGTTTTATAAAAAAATGAAGAGGTTCATAATATTGTTAACTATACTAGACATCAATTTCATGCTTACATGGCATGAAAAGATCTAATATTTTAAACATTTTCACAATAAGAAGTGATTGGCATGCCTAATTAGTATGCCTAAATTTATGCCTAACAATTAGATCACTACACATGGAATGATCAAATGCTATCATGAAGAAAGAGAAACCTCATAATCCACTTGTCATATGTTGAATGGATTAGGCCTAAAATTAGTCATGCCATTTAGGCATAACAATCATTTTCCTTTCACAATTGTATTGAGTTATGTTTTATATTTATAAAGCTTTAACAACTTTATCTATAGCGAAAATAAGTTTATAAATCTAAAAGATGATTTAAGATCATTTGAGGACCAAATTTTTTTTATATATCAAGGGACTAATCTCCACCATTTATCTTCCCTCCATCTTTATTTGATCTAATGGATGAGATTAATCTCAACATTTAAAAAAACCCACTTTCATTATTTTTTTTTCAAATATTAATATCTTTCAAACCGTTAATCGTTAAGCGAAAAAAAATATACCGTTACGATGAGCATTTAATTATCTTTTTATAGATAGACACTTTGATATATTTTCGACAATTTTTTTTTTTTCGTTTTTTTCACGTTTTTTCCGTGGCTGAAAAAATCATATATGATATTACATATATCATATATGATATGTAATATCATATATGATATGTAATATCATATATGATTTTTTTCGGTCACGACAAAAACGTGAAAAAAACGAAAAATTTTTTTTATCGAAAGTATATCAAAGTACCCGTCTATAGGAAGATAATTAAATACTCGTCGCGGTGGTGTAATTATTTTCGCTTAACGATTAACGGTTTAAGAAATATTTAAATTATAAAAAATGGGTGAAATATAAAAGTGCTTTTAATCTCAACCGTTGATTTCTTTTTAGATTGATGGTGGAGATGAGTCCGTAAGAAAAGTTTGGTATTTAATATAACTCTCCTCCTAAAAGACTTATGTGTTTATAAAGTTATCATAGTAGACGATCTTACATGTCTAGAATCTAATAAAATTAAAAAGGAAAAAAAAATATTTAATTGATGTGAGAATTAAAATATTAAAAAAGAAAATAAAATCAATGAACGTGATGAGCATGATAGATAGAAACAAGACAAGTGTTGGAACGTGAGAGGAGCAACACATAATAAAGAAAGAAACAAACAAACCCCAATTTCACATCTTGGATCCATCCATAATAATTGAATTACTACAATCATCATAATAGTAATTCATAAAGAAGAAGAAAAAAGAGGAATGGCAGGAGGAGGTTCAACATTCAGTGGTGATGAAACCGCACCTTTCTTCGGTTTCCTCGGTGCCGCTGCTGCTCTCGTTTTCTCATGTAACTTCCTTAACCCTCCTTTTATTATTACATCATTTCTTTCGTCTCATAAATAAATTTTATTTTGAGATAATAAATGTGATAGAATCATTTTCACAAAAGGTTTAGATCGGTAGTAGGGAGAATGTGACCCGTGCGCCCCTTTCAGTTCAATCCACTTTACTCAGGATTGAACCCGGGCCAATTTCCGCAAAGACCCCCTTGATTGGTCAATCAACTGGACCTGTGATTACAAATCAATGCCCCAGTCGAATACTTTAGGCTAGTTATTTTTTTCTCCATTTAAGTTATTCAAGTTAACATTTTCTGCAAACTAAGGTTTTTTAGACTTTTCGAAAGATGTTGCCGGTTATATTATTAGTTGCGCATATAAAAGTGATTTCGGTTAAAGTTATGACCGGTAAGTGGTGACATCTTTCGAAATGTAAACAGACGTTACATTGTACAATATTTTAACTTTGATGCTTTAAATTGAGAAGACTAAAACGTTGAATACCTTAAACTTAAAGTTAAATTGACCTAAAGTTTAATACATTGTGTGCCGTTTCCCCTTTAAGAAAATGTCATAGGTTAAATATACTGTAATGGTAAAGAGTTAAATTTAATTTTCATCCTAAAAAAGCTCTTTTACATAACCAGCTACCTATTTGTTTATCAGAAAACGCTTCTTTTAGGTCTTAAATGATGGTAAAAATTTTCATCCCAATTAAGCACCTTGAAATAAGCAGTTTGGATGACATAAGTAGCAGTTTAAATGATACAAAACTGCTGCTGCTCCAAACTTAGCAGATAAGCGGAAAGAATAAGCTATCTCAAACGTTTTTATGGATGATGTGATGATTTAATCGTTGTGTTTGTGTGTATACTGTGTAGGTATGGGAGCGGCATATGGAACAGCAAAGAGTATAACAAGACATTCAATTCAATCAACAACACGATAAAATGCATACACTGTTGGTGACTAACATACCACAAATGATTACCGATATAAGCACAAACCATTTTCACAACTCCAAAATCCAAATTTCGTAATGCTTCAACTCATTAATCGCCAAGCTAGCTGCTATACATTTCATAAGCAATAGAAACATTACCCCTTCAAATAAAAACTTTCATTTTCACCCTCTAATACTTCTATTTCTTACGTATGCTAACTTTCTTATAAATCTCTTCATCCTCATCTACCCACCCTGCATTTCCAGGTGACCCTATTAATGGATTCTTCGTTGTTAAGGGTATATTTCTAATTGTCTCCTTCGGTGGCGTACCAAGTGGAGAAACATTGCCCCCACTCTAGGTGAGGCACGATTTGATGCAATCCTGTTGTGTGATAGGATTTGAAGGGACCAATTAGGGTTAAGGGTTAGGGTTTATTTTTAAATTGGGTATTGGGATTGATTTGGGGGAAAGGTTTAATGGGGTGGGGTGATTATTATGTAAAAAAGAAAGATAAAAGGGGGCAGTGTTTTTTAGTGAGTGAAATGACAAAATAACCCTCGTGTGCAACGCACATGGGGTGACTAACGGAGCAGCAGTAACGGTGTGTGGGCCCAGGGACCAAAAATGCAACGAAAACTTGAAAATGGGGACCTCTGGTGCACTTTCAAACTTTTAGGGACCAAATCTGCAATTTGGCCAAACCACAGGGACCAAAAATGCAATTAACTCTAAAATCAATGAACGTGATGAGCATCACATAGATAGAAACAAGACAAGTGTTGGAACGTGAGAGGAGCAACACATAAATAAAGAAACAAACAAACAAACCCCAATTTCACATCTCGGATCCATCCATAATAATTGAATTACTACAATCATCATAATAGTAATTCATAAAGAAGAAGAAAAAAGGAATGGCAGGAGGAGGTTCAACATTCAGTGGTGATGAAACCGCACCTTTCTTCGGTTTCCTCGGTGCCGCTGCTGCTCTCGTTTTCTCATGTAACTTCCTTTGTTTCGTCTCATAAATAAATAAATATTTAATTAACCTGTTGTGTAACTCCATTTTATTTTATAAAATGATCAATCAATAAATAAATGTGATAGAATCATTTTCACAAAAGGTATAGATCGGTTGCACCCCTTTTGAGTTCAATCCACTTTTAGTCAGGATTGAACCCGGGGCAATGTCCGCAATGACCCCCTTGACTGGTCAATCAACTCGACCTGTGCAGTAGGGAGTGATACAATTTGAGTCAATGCCCCATTCGAATACTTTAGGCTAGTTGTTTTTTTCTCGATTTAAGTTATCCAAGTTAAAATTTTATGCAAAGTAAGGTTTTTTCGACTTTTCGAAAGATGATGCCGGTTATATTATTAGCTGAATGTTAAATGTTAATTAATGTGACATGTATCGTTCTAGTTGTGCATATTAAAAGTGGTTTCGGCTAAAGTTATGATAGGTGGTAAGTGGTAACATCTTTCGAAAAGTAAACAAACCTTACATTGTACAATGTTTTAGCTTTGATGCTTTAAATTGAGAAGAATAAAACGTTGAATACCTGAAACTTAAAGTTTAATACATTGTGTGCCGTTTCCCCTTTAATAAAATGTCATAGGTTAAGTATAATGGTAAAAAGTTTTATTAAATTTTCATCTTAAATAAGCTCTTTTTCATAACCAGCTACCTATTTGTTTATCAAAAAATGCTTCTTTTAGGTCTTAAATGATGGTAAAAATTTTCATCCCAATTAAGCACCTTGAAATAAGCAGTTTGGATGACATAAGTAGCAGTTTAAATGATACAAAACTGCTGGTCCAAACTTAGCAGATAAGCGGAAAGAATAAGCTATCTCAAACATTTTTATGAATGATGTGATGATTTAATCGTTGCGTTTGTGTGTGTAGGTATGGGTGCGGCATATGGAACAGCAAAGAGCGGTGTAGGTGTGGCATCAATGGGAGTCATGAGGCCTGAATTGGTGATGAAGTCGATTGTTCCTGTTGTTATGGCTGGTGTGCTTGGTATCTATGGTTTGATTATCGCTGTTATTATTAGTACTGGTATCAACCCTAAGGCCAAATCGTATTATTTGTTTGATGGTTATGCGCATTTGTCGTCTGGTTTGGCTTGTGGTCTTGCTGGTCTTTCTGCTGGTATGGCGATTGGTATCGTTGGTGATGCTGGTGTTAGGTATTGTTTCTAACTCGTAATCGATTTAGATTTGTGGCATAATGATATAATGGTTATATAGATCGAATTGTTAAAGGTTATGACTTTGTTCATTGAAAAAAGTTCCAGGATTGTTATGTTAAAGGGAAATTTTATTGAAAATTCGTGTGGATTCTGGATATTGTGAATAGAGAACAAAATATGGAACTTGTAGTATAATTTAAGTCTTCTGGCAGTGATGCTATAACATTGTTGCTTTGTCGGCATGTGTGCGATTTGACTTACTGTGTTCTAATTAATGGGAATCACTAGTCACTATGAGGATTTAGGGATAAAATGAAGAAGCAAGCGGGTTGTAGTTTTAGGAAATAAAGAAAAAGTAATTATTAAGTGAAACGGTTATGTTATGTATTGTTGTGTAGGTAGTAAAGATCAAAAGTATCGGAGCTTTTTTTTTTTTTTTTTGGTAACCGTGATTTCCGACCTTTTGGCCGACTAATCCACGGGGTTTGAACCCACCGCCACACTGACTCAAACTAGGTAAAACCCTCCCTTTTCAGGAGGTTGGCGTGGCCACTTAAGGTTGTTTGCACCTAGCAAGAATTGAACTTGAGACCTCACACATTTTAGAGTGATAGTCACAAGCCCTTTTGCCACTAGGCCACCCTTAAGTGGTTAAGAACTTCAAGCCGTAACTGGTTTTGGTCCAACTTATTTATGTGCCCTCAGGCATTGTTCCGATGGCATTCTGTAGTTGGTTGGCCACATAGAAAGTTACATAGCTTCTCTTATAGCACATAAATAGCATAAGGTTCTTACCTGAGTTGCAGTAGATGGGTGCATGCCGAAAAAGAATTAGAAAACTTAAATCGGCATCTCAACATTCAAGTTTATCTCCTCTCATCATCCATAGAGCATGTTCATATTTCTTTTAATATAAAGCAGGCAAATGTGCTACTGCGCTGTTCTTCCTTCCCATCTTTTCTTTAGTTTGTGGTTCTTGTGTTTTATTCTCTCTTCCTTCTATTTTGTTAGTCTAGTAATAAAAGCATGTGTTTATGTATTACTTCTTGTTTTCTATTTTCCAAAGCCAAAGTTAGTTAGAGCAATTTTCATTCTTTTTGCATGACGTCCACATTACTTAAGCAACATTCAGGGAATTTGGAAATGTTAGCCCTTTTTATTTATTTATTTTTTTTTAATTTTATTTTATTTTATTTTTTATTTTTGGGAAAAAGGGAATTTGGAAATGTTAGCCCTTATTTGACTACTACAGGTAAGAACCTTATGCGATTTATGTGCTATAACTTTGAGGTTCTACTCTGCAAATACTACAGTGGATGTGTTATGTGTCTATGCTGCCATAAAGTATTGTTCTGCTATACCCTATAGGTGGTTAAATACTTGAATTTGGGCATATTTAGTGGTATTTTACATAGAACATTTCATGTATGTTGGTTTACTGGTTAAATATTGGTGTGTATGTGCGTACTTGTATTATATTAATTTACACAGATAAGTAACGTATGTGAAGGACTTGTCACCATATGGCCGCCATGGCAGGAGCTGTTTTGCCTTTGCGTCATGGTGGTTGGCTATACTATGTATTGTCATGGAATCATTACAACAACAACTACATACCCAATCCCGCCTTGGCGGGGTATAGGGGAGGTAAAATGTAGACAGATCCTATCCCTACCCCAGTATAAACCCGAAAGTAGGGAGACTGCTTCCGGGAAGACCTCCGGCAAGTGTAAGTGTGCGGGTGAGAGTGCTTTGATATATGTGCATGTGTGAAAGTGGTCAATAACAAGGATAGGGGTCTAAGAGACATAAGACTAAAAGCAAGCGCACAAGCATACAAAGCTAATAGCAGAATACCATCAAAAGAACATAAGAGAAAAAAGGACATAAACATATAGAGGCATACGCCAAAGAGAACACAAAATATAGAATAGATAAAATGCTATAGAGACAAGGGGGACACGAGCATAAGCATACAATCATAAACGCAAATGGGCAAGGGCACCTAAAAAAGCGCAAGCAAAGAAAAGGGGGATAAAGGCAAGTATAAATCCAAGACCTAAGAGTGCAGCGAAGATCTAAACAGGGCAACAGCCTTCTCCTCAAGCCGTCGAATATTAGAGCTTCGACTCTCTTTACTAGCATTGTGGCCTCCTCCTTTCATGTCCAAACCACCTCAACCTTCCTTCTCTCATCTTGGTGATTGTAGTTTCGACTTCTAGTTCTGCTCTGAAAACTCCGTTCGGAATCATGTCAAACATGGTTTTACCACAAGTCCTCCTTAGCATTATCAGTTCCGCCACTTCCATCCTGTTTGCTTGAACTTTCGTGATTGGCCACCACTCTGACCCGTACAGCATAACTGGTCTAATTGCCACCCTATAAAATTTTCCCTTTAGCTTAAAGGGGACTTTCTTATCACATAGTACTCCTAACGCCCCACCCTCCATTGGAATAAGCCTAAAACAAATTAAATTTTGCTGAGATAAAGTAGTGTTGTTCATCTAGACCATCTTCATCAGTTTTAAACTGCTCAGTTTTATCAACATTTCTCGCATAAGCTTCAAAAGTCTTGGACAATGGACAGTCGTTTTTCTTGGAAGAACCATTAAATCTAGTAAACAAGTGTCTGATGTAGTAAATGCTCTAAAATATGAAACTATTTATCACTTATCACTTCAGCAGCACTACATTGCAAGTCACATTGGCTAATGCATTAAAATGTTAATATTGAATGAGGATTTTGGCTAAAAATCTTTAACAAGCAGTTTAAAGGTGGCTATGGAGAGCAATAAACAGGAGAGCAGAACCCTTGGTTATTCAGTAGGTGGTGAGCGCTAAGCTTTCTATAACAGTGTTTGAGCAGCCTAAGAAGCTGAAAGCCATGATGGTTCTATCTCTTTGTGCAGTGTCTTTAGAATTACCTTTGCAGTTGTCCATATAAATGGTTCTTTGTAAGCTATCAATGTTTATGTTTCTGCAGATTTAATAACTCATATATGGTGTACTAATTTTTATGGATGTTTTGTTTTTACACAGAGCGAATGCCCAACAGCCAAAGCTTTTCGTAGGAATGATCCTTATCCTCATCTTTGCTGAAGCCCTGGCCCTATACGGTCTCATTGTGGGTATCATCTTGTCTTCCCGTGCCGGTCAGTCCAGAGCAGATTAAGAAGATACAGAACCATATCGGTATGTAGTTATTCTGAGAAATGAAGATCGATCTCATTTTCGTGCTTGGTCCCCCATTTAGTTTGCCAATTTATGGACAAGACTCATTGTGTTGCTCTAAATATTTTCTCCTCGGTAACATTTCTGGCATTATTTGCATTCTTTAATGGTGTTTATGACTACAAAATAAGAGTTTCCAGTCCATGACTTGGTTACAAAATTTCTTTCAAGTCTGATAGAAACTGTTATTATGGTTTTAAGGTGTTTATGTGTCCATATTTGATGGTACACAGTCTCGTTTTGTTTGATGCTAGCTGTTATTGCAAACAGGAGCTGTATCATTTGGTTCCGACTTCTGAACTTCTAAAACCTGACCAAACTAATTTAATGTTGGTTGGTAACGTAGGGCTAGGCTTGGCTTGGCTGAAACTACTATAGCTAACGGAACTACAAACTCAATGGGACATAATCCCATTGAATAGAAATACTGGTAATACCACTACGATATTTTCTTTAGCATATATTAAAATAAGCATGATCAATCATTCAAGCTTAATAAACGATATTTAGTAAGAACCGGACAGAGACTTGCAGACTGCCGGATCATGGTGAGGATTGCTAATTTCAAGATACTTTTACGTGTTTATTCATAGGGTGTTCAAATATTTGACAAACCCGCTCTATCCGAAACTGGAAAAACCAGTAGATGAAGAAACTGAAACCATGAAAACATGTTTGTCATGGTTCTGTTTTGATTCAATTTTTACATACTCGCTTACTTGAACTGAACCGTGTATAACAAAAATGTGTATTCTAAACAATTATTCGGATAAGCATACCTTGAATATTCGATTTATAAAGGCCTTCTAAATTTATTAATACATATGTGTCAAATATATTTATTGTAATCGTAAAACGTATATATTAACTTAGGGTATGGTTAGAGGTACCACTAGAGCCTAGAGGTTAGTGGCACTTCCCCTAAACCATTTTTACTCATTTTATGGACAGAAAAAGCTAGTTTTTTTACAATTTTCCGAATAGTATTTTATGTCTGTTTTGTCAGACTTTATATTTTTTGTTACGTACTTTCAGTTCAGTAGTTTTATAATAATAAAAAAAAATAAAAAATAAATAAATAAATAAATAAATAAAGAATGTTGATATCCGGGTATGCATAACAAACGCAATTAACTTATTCAGCTATTTGTGTTGGACATGTGATGTAAGTTGTAACTATTGTGATAGAAGATTGAAAGTTACAAATCTTTTCGATGTAAACTTTAGTATCATTCTACTTTGCCTTCGGATGTTACCAATGAAAATGTCTATAAATCGCTAACAAAATAAGCTTAATATTGCAATGTTTTTGAAATACGTATGATTTTATAAAAAATGTTGAAGTTTGATATATAGTTTTTAAAAAATAAAATTCAAAACACATTTTTAAAAAATAAAATAAAATAAAATTCAAAACACACCCTTAACCTATATAACAACTTACAAAACTGTCTTTGACTTTATTTTTATTTTTTAAGTTGTAATTTTCATTTAAATGATTTAAAATTTTCGTTGTTTTATAAAACCTGTGTATAGCAAATGTTACACGATGTTTTTCTAATATCAAACAAACTCGCAACATTATCTACAAATACGAGCTGAAAAATGTGATTGAAGTCGGAAAAAAATCAATCAATATCATTCAAAATTATAAAGTAAAAGGATTTGTGCTGCAACGTGCGCATGCTAATAACTCGTTAATAACTATTAGTCAAGATTTTGTAAGCTAAAAAAGGATACCAAGTGCATTTAAACATAAAATAGATGTGACTTATTCTGTTTAGACAAGAAAAATAAGTAATTATCTCGGATAAATGTTGTAGAATCATCGTATATTTCTAACTGTCTGACTCTTTCTCTGATTATTCAAATGTGTACCTAGTAAGATATGAACTCAAAACTTTTTATGATAATGTTTAATTTCCAGGCCACTTTGAGTGCAGTTAATAAAAACATGAATCAGTATTTATTTTGTTTATACGATTAAAAAGATTGTAAGAAGAAAAAATAGCAGCCACAACTCACCGCTCATCGCTTCTTAAAGAAGTAATGGAAAAATGAGCATTCTTAAAAAATAGCGAAGCTCACCGCTCTTTTGTCAAACGACTACTAAAAAACAAAAATGCCTCGTTGTTCACCGCTCACCGCTCTAAAAAGCTCCACACCACTCCGTGCCAAACATATCCGATAAGAAAAGGCAACTGTTATTTTTATCGAAAATTTAACTGTTAAATGTTTACAATCAAAAATGTAAATGTCGACCGTTTTTTAAAAATTGTACATTTCTTAATGATTGGTTTTTAAAAATATATATAAACGAGTTGGGTTGGTTAAACGTTCTTTCAGACTCGACTATATCTTGGGTCCAACCAGCTACTTAGTTGCTATCTTGGCTTTTAAACCAGTGATAAAGATGCTAAATATATACAAGCATAAATACCAGTTAATGTATGCAATATACATGTTTGTATAGTGATGTATATAGATGTGCATGCGTGTACGTGTACGTGTTATGAACGTATAAATACATATTCGTATCAGACATATTTTGTGTACTGAAGTTGACGCATAAACCTCTCTGGTTCCACTCCATTTTCATACATGACAAGTATGTTTTTAGTCAGTTTTTCGTTTCCATAGTCTTGCTTCCATTAGTTGAAAGCTTAGCTGATAATACCAAAGAACGTGTCTGTATATTATGATTATCCTTTGGTGTCTTATTCTAGTCATCGTGTTGCACATTTGAAATATCGAATTGTTAAATTGAAACACGATATCCAAATTTGATTTTCGAAAGGTTCCTAAGCGGACTTTTGTTACTCAATCAAGTTTGAAAGTAGTCAATTGACATTTTAACGTCACTTTTCCTTGATGAGCACTCCAAAACCATAAGACTGATGTTAATGGGAGTCGCTTGGCAACCACCACAACCACAAAAATGCAACGCGCTCTCCCCATAGCCAAGGTAAATGCGACGCGTCGCTTGGCAAACATTTCAAACTTGTGGTTGCTTGTCTGACCACAACAATTGCAACATATCACTCCATTTTTTAAACGTTTGTAATTTACTTTTTGGATGTTGCAGGCATTTTTGCCTATTTCAAACAAAAAAAGTTGTGGTCACCTTTGTGGTCAGCACTATCTAATTGTGGTTGGGGTGAAGTTGAGGAACCGAACGAGTACCAAAAACATATCAACACACATGATATAGCTATCTTATTAGCAGAAAAAAGAAATGATTTACACATTTACGTTTTTTATTGACACGTACATCATTTTTATACATTAGATAGTTGTATGTTATTTATAATGTGTTTTACTATGTGTATGTGTGCAAATACAAGATGCATGAGACTATGAGAGTGAGCGAATCAACTAAAAAGCTATATGATTGGGAGATGTAATAATATTTATATATAGCTAACTCAAAGATCAATGAGAATTGTTTGTCGTATCAGGGTTTGTTATATTATCTAGCTAGCTAGCTTACAATTATATTACGTAGTAGATGTGAATAATTGGTGCACACTAATATGCATGGTTCCCACAAATTAACAACTTTGTATATACCGAATCTTATGTCAATTGCACCAAGCCAGCTTCTCCTTAACATGTGTACCCCTTTCAAATACTTAATTTATTTTGTTAGGAAATAGTTAGGTCATGAGTCATCTATACAGAAAATGTTGCAAGTAGACGACACACAGGAAACAGATCATAACTCTAGAAATAAAAATGATTTTCTACCAACCAATCTAGTGAATTTTGTGTTATTTCTTTTATTAAAGTCTCATCAAATATACCGATATACGTGTAGCGTTGATAACAAGTATATATGTTAATTCATATGCGTTGCGGTTGTCGAATCTTTTATATAATAAAAGAATTACATCATTTCGGAGTTTTTTTAACAAAACAATCTTAGTGGAAAAACAATTGGACCAATAGGAATGCTCGATTTTGACACATATGCGAAATCGAACAATATGATTGGCCAATAAAAAGTCAAAATTGAATTGATTTTGGTCAAACTTTAATAAATTTGATGGAGAATTTGATTAAAGAAAAAAAACACATAAAAATATAGGTGTCAAATTTATAAAAATAAAAACTTTAAAAAAGAGGAGGTAATTAATAAAACATTAGTGGGTTGAATTTTAAATATATTATAGGGAGTTAAGTGTAAAATTATAAATCTCCATATTTTTTGATAACTTTAGATAATAAACAAATAACACCTTATACTTTATACCTCCTACACTTTAAAATATGAACTTTGTTTACAATTACATAAGTATTAGTTTTGGTTTGAGATTTCCATCCATTAAACTTACAAAATTTTATAAATGTACGAATTAGTTTTAATATACGTTAAATAAATTTAAAATAAATATTACTTTTAAACTTTCATCTATTAAAATATCTTTTACTATGTACGTTAAATATAAATAAGAACTCATGTTATCCTATTTAAAAGTTTAATCTATACGTACACGGGTTTGAATATTAAATACAGTTAAGTTATTATTAACGGTAATATAAATATCAAATGATAAGTACGAGTTACTGTGATATGAAAATAAATATACGCGATTGTACTTATAACGCCTCATGTAATTATTATTTAAAGTTTATATACGGATATCCGGAAAAACATTTTTAAAAAACTTTACGGAGTATATTTTAACTACATCAACGCTCATTATGTGCTACTAAACTCGCAAATTTTATGCAACATGATATCAATAGTTAAAGTTAAACAACAACATTAACCTCAACATTAACATCTATGTCCGATAAACAAAGTTAAATCTTTCATCCAATAAATTTTTTACAAAATATTAATTGATATTAATACATAATGAAAAACTCATGCATACTTATTAGTTGTACTTATATCATAATTTTCACTGGTAAATTCTTATATATTCATAAAGTAAACAAAAAAATTAAAATAAATTTGATTTATGTGTAAACCCATGTGATCAAAGAACCTTTGGCCTAATAACATTATAAGGAGACACGCTCAAGAATCAAATATAAGATTTTATGTTAACTATTTTTCTTATTTTCGCACATGTTGATACTCTAAACTTTTTAAAATATACGTAAGATTTTATGTTTTTAAACGATAATACTATATAATTAAATTTTTCTGGAAAAATCCGTGCGTGCACGGGTATTATAACTAGTTTTTTCTTCTAAAAGATTTTAAATGCTATACATAATGGAAAATTCATACAATATATATTAATTTGATTGAATGAGAATACAATATATATTAATTTGATTGAATGAGAATGATGAGAAAACAATAATTCAGTATATCTATGAATTTCATTCACAATTGTTATATTTGAACTAATATTTTACGTAATCGTGGATAGATGTTAAAAAAAAATGTAGGGATAATGATTTCTAAATGTATCCAACTTGACACGTTTTACCAATCAGTGTAAGGAACTTTTAATTTTGCTATCTTGTGTAATAAACTTACTAATCTTTACAAATTTGTGTACTCGTCCTACATGGCAATGAGATTAGCTGACTTGGCAAGGTGGACCTTGTTGACCCCGTTATATTTGTAAATAAACGGTTATTTTGACCCCGTTTTCCGTTATACGAATTTTTTTAAATAAAAAAACTTGTCTTTATTTCACCCACACAATTTTCCCAAATCCACACACGATCTCACACACTTTCCCCCAAACCAAAAACCCTAATCACTCCCTTTCAACCCACTTATCACACCCTTGACCAAATCTTCACTCTCTCTGATTCACAATCTTCACGCCTGATAGAACCAATTCAACCACTCCCTGATTTTTCAAGGACATTCATACACAACATTTTCCACTTCGTTCAGGCCCAAAAAGCAATCATGATATCCCTTATACCACGATTATCACCAACCATCAATTTCAGTTTTGTTTAAGTGACATTCACCCATGAGTATCTCAAACAACAAAAGAAAAAGGACCCACTGATGTTCATCATATCTTACTGATTATTTTAATCATTAATAGATTTAAATGTCAGTAGCTGCAGGCACCTTTATCACAACCTCAATAATAGTATCTGACTCGCAGAAGCTCAGCCTGAAAATCATACTAACACCTTGATGTTTAGCCTGGAAAACACTCACTGATGTAAACGCTCAGCCCAAAATTCCAAAACAACATCATCAATTCCTTTTAATCCTAAACTCATCAATCAACAGCCCTAAATGTAATCCCATATCACAAATCAACACCAATACACCATCTCTTTATTCTTCTACTAAAAACCTAGCTGCTGCTCTGAACCCTTTCGATAGTAGACAAAACCAGTAGTCGTAGTGATGATGGATTTGTAGACCTAAGTTTTTCGGCTTGTACAACGGCGCTATCACCGGAGATATCACAGCCTTTGTTATTGTTCCCGATCTGGTTTTGATCGGTTATTGGATCTTGTTGGTGAGTGATTGTGATGGATTTGATGTGAATCTATAATTCGTGTTTAGTATTCGAGTGATGATTTTTTATTGGTTGTTGATTGAGATCTGTTTTTTTTGTGTTTTAACAACAGATCTAGATCGTGATGAGGTTGTGGAGAGTTGGTGAATCTCTGGTGATCGGAATTTTGAGTTTAACCGATCTTGAAGATGACCGGTTTTGATCGATAGTTGTTTTGGTAGTGGTGATTAAATTGGGGGGAAATAATAACGTTGGGGAAAAAGACAAAAACATGGACAGCGTGGCTGCAATCGTGGCTGCCAACATGGCAAGAAAAAACGTAAAAAGCCTTAATCACACCGTTATTACATAAATTTGTAAAGATTAGTAAGTTTATTACACCAGATAGCAAAATTAAAACTTCCTTACACTGATTGGTAAAACGTGTCAAGTTGGATACATTTAGAAATCATTATCCCAAAAATGTATACTTGATTTACAATTTTACAAAGTAACTGTGAATTCAAAGTTACAAATCCAGTGAGTCATTGTTTTATTAAAATGTGTTGACACTGAAATCTAATTTAACCATTAATATATCGTGAGAGTAGCTTCTTGTTAATTGTTTCTTTTTATATATATATATACTTGCCATTCAAAAAGAAAATTTGTTTCTAGCAACTGATAACTTTTTTGAACGATCTTAGTCAAAGTTTTATACTCCGTATTATAAACAAACTATCTTAATCAAAATTCTATACTCTGTATTATAAACAAACTATTTAACCTTAACGGTGAACATAAAATAGGAAACTCGGAATAGATAAGAAAATGCGCAAAAAGAGAAAAAGAAAAAAAACTATATATTACTCTCTGAGTTCTTATTTGAAAAGAAGAGAAAAGAAGTGGAGAAGAAATTAAAATTTTCATATTCTCAAGTTTTTTGAAGATAAGAAAAGAGAAAAGGAAAAGAGATCATACCAAAATTTATCTCCTAATCTTATTCCTAAATGGGAATGATTTGGAGAGAAGATGATTTTAAAGCTACTAGTTATAATGCCCGCGCACGCGCGGGTTTTTTTTTAAATTTTTTGAATGATATATTTTTATTTTTTTAAAAAAACAAATAATTTAATCTTTGGTTTGTTTGATTTATAATTTTTAATTATATTTGTTTATTATTAAAGATAATCATTTAAAAAATTTAACTGCATCTTATCTATATATTTTTTTACTGTTAGTTGCATCTTATCTATATATTTTTTTATTTATCTTGTACTTGTGTAGTATTGCATCTTATTTATATTTTTTTGTATTTATCTTATACTTGTGTAGTATATCAACAAAACAAATTTTTAAAATTTTAAATTAAAAAAATAATAAATAAAATATTACCTAATAAAGAAATATTCTTTTTTCTAAGTACCCACTAGGGGTTTTGTTTTATTATATAAAATAAAAGATTTTTTCATACATGCCGTTTCTTTTCTTTTCGACTGGGAAACACAATTTTTTTTTATTTTTTGCCGCTCTTCTTTTTTTCCCCTTTCTTAATTTTATACTCAGAAACAGAGTGTATATGTATATGAACGATTAATTTCAAGAAATTAGACAAGCATGATGATTCATTTCTTACATTTTTTTTTTTTTTTATGTATATAAAAATTCTTCTACTAGTAATCTACCAAGAGACACTACTACAAATTCTGAAATAGAGCACACCTAATAGAGAACTGTTAAAAGGAAAAACAAGTTCTATGAAGGTTTCCGTCAAAAATAAAGGCATAAAAGCTAGGTTGTGAAATTAAAAAAACCGGGGTCTAATTCAACGACCAAATAGAGCCATGTTTTATAAATAAAAACCAGGCTTTATCTGTCTTATGATCATTTTCAAGTGGGCTTATGCCCTTTTTTACTAGTAATTTAGGAGCCTTTTGGAGGTATGTATATGCAAATTTAGGGGCTTTGGCATATATATCTTTCTAACATTTTTTCTTTGTTCATCAAGTTGCTTGGATTTAGGCCTATACATTTTTTCTGTATTTCAAATCATTTCATGAAAATAATAATAATAATAATAATAATAATAATAATAATAATAAGAGTCGATGTTCTGAAAAGAAAATTAGAACCAAAAGCAGGATTTGGGTAAGAAAATATTCTAATCAAAGGATAACGTGAGTTTTGGGCCCATATTAGAAAACACAAAGTGAGAAAGCACATGTGCTTATAACTAATACCGGAAAAAATTAGGTTTACATGTGTATCATCATGGACCCATGATCCTTGTTCCATCCCTTTTTATCTCTTTAACAACAAGCTGTTTAATTATTGTTTTATGTTTTAACCCCAAGTATATATTATGAAATAGTGACACGCATATGTGTTAGTAAAAGTGACGCGCATATGTGTTAAGTAAATTTAGTGTCATCATTTATATCCAGGGACGGGGCCAGGAATTAGGAATAAGGGGGGCCGAAATTTTTTTCTCAAGCTAACAAAGTAATTTAACTAAAGGTTAGGGGGGTCATTTGCCTATAGTTGCGTCATAAGCTTAAATTTTATAAGGTAAATAGCAAAGCGATTGGGCGTGTTGGAGGGGGCCAAACACCCCCTGGCTCCCCCACTGTCTCCGTCTCTATTTATATCACTATATTTTATTTAATTCTGATTTACTTGAGATCAAAAACTTATTCAAGTTTAGTTCAAAAACTTATGCCGGTCAAAGAGCATAGCCTTTGTTGGGTCTCGCTCCCTAGTGAGCGGGAGGGTGTTCAAAAGAAAGCTTCCTCTCGCGGGGTTTGGCGTAGCGTCGTTTTGAGATTCAGGAATTACCCGTTTTCCCCTCCAATTGGTGTAGTCCACCAAAAAGACACAATTTTTACCAAAAGTTGTCGACCATTCCCGCCAACCGTTTTTAACTGAATGTAACTAACTTTCGGTTATGTTTTATATGACAGATTTGATCTCTTCCAAACATAAGACACATAACAACTTTCCGTGTATTGCTTTGTTCTCTCATGTCTTAAACACAAAGTCCAATTCTCTGAATTATCCATTTGGGGATTTCGTGATGCCCGAAGAAAATAGGATTGAAATATCTAATCTCAAAGTGATCTCAACACGATTCTGAAAAATATTCAAATTGTTTGATTATTACCACTCACACACACCTAAATTTCAGCAATACACAGATGTTGTATGTCCTTATATAAGAGCATAAGGTGTAGTGACTCATGTCAAAGTGCCACATCTTTTCACTTCACTTTCACTCACACGCCCAAAAATATCTTCTTTAATAACTCAAGTCAAAACTCACTTTTGACACCCACCATACCCAATTAAAACACAAAAACCCAATTAAAAAAACAAAAAACCAATTAAAAAAAAATACAAACTCTTTCATTTGGGGTAAGTCAAAAAATTGGCGAGCGTTTTAGCGAATGCATAACCCGATGCAGTGACGAGCGTTTTGGCGAGATACGCGACGGGGTGCCTTGCCACCACACCCGATGCTTTTAGACGTAGTTGCATCCATGAAGTTTTAATCTAAGCACGTATGATGATACGCCTACTGTTGGATAACTATCTAGTTATTAAATCATATTTGAGTCATGTTAGAATATGTGTCAAGTGAGTCATTATTTAGGATAAGTATTTAGGATAAGTCCCATCAAAATTAAAGGGAAAATTCTACAAGGTGGCGATTAGACCAGCTATGTTGTACGGGTCTGAGTGTTGGCCCATCACCAAGGCCCTGGCTAACATGGTAGAAGTGGCAGAACTGAGAATGCTTAGATGGGCGTGTGGTAAAACCTTGCGTGACATGATTCCGAACGGAGTATTTAGAGCAGAACTCGAGGTGGAGAACATTATCTCGAAGATGAGGGAAGGTAGGTTGAGGTGGTTCGGTCATGTTAAGAGGAGGCTACAATCAGCGCCAGTGAGAAGAGTTGAAGCCCTAGTAGTTGATGGCGTGAGAAGAAGGGGTAGACCCAAACTCAGATGGGAGGATAGACTTAAGCTCGACATGCAGGAGCTTCTCTTGTCCGAGGACATGACCTCAGATAGGAAGGCGTGGAGAGATAGAATTAGGGTCGGTGGGTAGTTCTGGCTAGGTGTTTTGTTGTTTGGGCGCGTAGTGGTCTAGGTGCTTTGCCTTAGTTTTAGGCCCCGTGCGTTGCTTTCCTTGCTTTAGGCCCCGTGCGTTGCTTTTCTTGTTTTGGTGCCTCTTCTTTGCTTTGCCTCAACTTTAGGCCCCTCGCGTTGTTTAGCTCTGTTTTGTGCGCTTTCATAGGTTTTCTTGCTTTGATATGTTCGCGTGTTTGGTCTGTTTTTGCCTGCTTGTTGTCTTTTCTTTTGCTCTCACTCGCACACCTGCACTTGCCGGAGGTCTCGTTGGAAGCAGTCTCCTTATTACCGGGTTTATCCTGGGTAGGGGTAGGATCTGTCTACATTTTACCTCCCCCATACCCTGCTCTGGCGGGATTGGGTTTGTTGTTGTTGTTGTTGTGGTATGCATTGAAAACTTGTCATTTCGGTAAATATGGAATTATGAACTTTCTTTTGGGTGTATATGGAATTAACCCATTTTACTTATTAGTAGACTTAAACACTAGCAATTAACAGAGACATTGTTCAAAATCAAATTGCTTAGGAAAAATAAATCAATTCTAAGTAATAATCCAAAGATGGTTGGATGAAAAATCTGTTGGCCTTATTGCTTAAGATCCCTGGTTTGAGTCCTTATATTATTAGGTTGCGCCTCGGTAGTCACATTATATGCACAATATGAACGTCGATGTTTGATGTCTCAACGAATAACTTAACACGTGTTACGTAAAAGAAATACGTAAGACTACATTAGTTTGTTAACTAAGGGATACAAATTCACGAAATCATGGCTAAATAATATTAATCAGTGATGCTAAAATTCAACTACTAAAATGATGATGTTTATGTGGGCGTTAGTTTGTCTATTTCATTGCACTCATCAAAATTTTCGGTTAAAGGATTATTAATACGAGACAACACATTTGTCATAGTTTGTTTCAATTTTTTATTTGGTTTTTGACCTTTTTGCTTATCAACCGACGGGGTTTGATTCACAAACTTTTTGGTTATTTGATAATAGACACAATCATGTTTTATATCTGATCATCTCAACACTTGTAAAGTTATGATCACAATTGTTCGCAAATTGCTTACAATTTCTTATATAATAAGAGAAAACACAAAATGAGAAATCAAGTCTCTAAATAGTTTTTATTTGATTATGNTTCACACACCTGCACTTGCCGGAGGTCTCGTTGGAAGCAGTCTCCTTATTTCCGGGTTTATCCTGGGTAGGGGTAGGATCTGTCTACATTTTACCTCCCCCATACCCTGCTCCGGCGGGATTGGGTTTGTTGTTGTTGTTGTTGTTGTTGTATTTTATTGTGTTAGGATACATGTTCATTGTAATCGTTATCACAAACCGGTATTTATATCGTGTCGTTGTGAATGAAGTCATTAAGCTTTGTCAATTAAAAATATCTTTTATTTTCGTTCTCTCTTCTTAGAAGCTCGTATTAAGCTTGAAGGGATGTTACTATCGATACAACCTAAACGGTGTTTAGGTTTGTATCATATGCAGACTCTGATCTATATTGCGGTTTTATAATAATCAAGAAATTTGACAATTTTCGGTGCACCTTATCTTATCTATACACTTCACATGATGATATCATCCAACGGAAATAGATTTTATAACATTATACTAGCATATAATAGTTCGCTTACATCACATATCAACTATGGGTAATCCAAAAACTAAAATAAAAAATAACTCTGTTGACTAAAGTCAGAAAGTATGAGTACCCAAAGAACTTGCAACATAGTTAACTCAAAAACCTACTTAGGGGTGCAATTAAGTAATTAACTCAAAAACCTACTAGTTAATAGTTAACAAAGTTACCTCAAGAAGACAAGAACCTACTAGCTAATTAACCACTTGGGCTAAATTGTTTATTGTCAAGATTAACTGGGCTTTCAGTACCTATTTAGGCCATATGATTTCTGTTTACAGTTAATGTCCAAATAAATGAAAGTGTATCTATAACCAGTGTTGCAAAAATCGGCCGAATCGGCCGATTAATCGGCGATTAATCGGTAACCGGCCCAGGACCTTGGAGAGAATTCCACGGAAATCGGCCGATTAATCGGCCGAGTCAAGAAAATCGGCCGATTAATCGGTAAAAAATCACTAATCGACCCCGGACCGCCTCAGTACCGATTCACGATTTTTGCAACATTGTCTATAACACATAAATAAAATACAGGTAGAAGATACAACCGCATAAAAGATTTTTACTTCACAATATGAATTCATATATGACACGTGTCACATGTTGAAAGGCCATGATCCGTTCTTGGTTGTACTTACCAACCGTTGTATATGAACGCAACTATTAACATGACTCAGAACTGCCAAGAAAAAAAACAGGCTTGAGTTATGAATGAGCGGATTTAGATCAAAAATAAATTAACCCCCTAACTAAATACATAAGGTTCAAATTTAATAGGTTTTAAAAGATCAACATGTTTACGTGTTTAACTATATACAACTTGTACATATCAAAATTAGTTATGTGGTGATCATCTTTTATATAAATAAGGGTTTTGCTAAATATAAATTTAAAGATTATGCTTAAATATAAAATTGATGTCACATTAGGATGATTCGGCATGGTTATTCACTTATTTGTAAGAGGTAAAGGGTTTATTCTTAAGGTATAAACAATTATTGCATTTAATGACACTTTGAATGTAGCTCTTAAAACCATGCATAGAAAGACAAGGCTGTCAATATCGCGTGTAAACTTGTAAGATCGTACGAGTTTATGTGCTCACTTCCTAAAACCGTGTAGGATTGTCATAGGATCGCATCTGAGGTAGGATCGTAAGTAAGATCGTATATCGAACGTAAGATCGTAAGATCACGTGTCGACCCGATTTTACCTAGACCCAAATCCATTTTATTCTTTTTTCTAATCTTGTAGGGTTTTAGCCCAAAGAAAATAAACAAGTGGCAATAAGTCAATAACGAGTGACGTCTCATTTACCCTAAATCAAATTCTAAGAGATTATTATTGAAGTCTTCTTTTCATCTTATCACTTGATTGAAGATCTTGTAATTTAACAGCCAACATGTAATTTCGTAAATATTTTTTGTTCTTGATTTTTATGTATGCCTTTTTATTAGTTAGAATTTACACTTGTCATTTAATAGTTAATTTAAATTAAATGTAAGCAATTTTTCTTATTGATTCTGATAAGTGTAATATGGTGTGCATGAATGTTTAATGCTCATTCACATTATTTTAAGAGGATATTATATAAATTTATCTTTGGCGTTTAGTAGAAATGTAAAACAGTTTAACTCATTTATCTTTTGTTTACAAAATATGACAAATTGATAAGATCGTAGGATCTCAATCCGATCTTACGATATCGATCTTGATAAAACAAATATAATCTCAGGTGAGATTGTGATCTTGACAGCCTTGAGTAAATGAGATGTGATTTGCACACTCCACAAAATGATTGGGACACTCAAATTTATTATGTTTGGAAATTTATACCTCACAGTTACCCTTATATTTTCACTCATGTGAAGGTATAAATGTCTAAACATAATAAATTTGGGTATCATAATCATTTTGTGGAGTATACAAATCATCTCCCATATATTAAAGAGATAAGTTATCTTTAGTTTCAACAACTAGAAAAGAGCCCCTCATCAGGCTTCTTTATGAACCTAACGGATTTAGTTTCATTGTATATGATTTAACGATTCTATGATTCAACTCCAACTACCACATAAAGTGTGAATAAATTAGGTCATATTCGGTATTGAGGTAACACATAATCCAATCAATCAAACAATGTGGGGGCATTTTCTTATGTTCATGGGGGACACTTTATATCTAGTGACGATTGAGCCATCCTTTGGCCTTGTTTATATTTTGTTTCTTTATTTACACTTTTTTGTGCATGCTTGCCCTTTTATACCTAGACATCTGCATTCTAGATTATTCGACGGTACTTTCGGCATAATAACTAAATAAATTTAAGAGATCTCTAATAAATTTAATGCGTTAACTTCGTTATAGTGATTCATGAAAATTTGATTAATAATATTTAATATTACTAGGTTATTGATGAATGAAATTTACGCGAGTAAATTTAAAACCGTTGAATAATGTTTATATAAGAGATCGATTTGTAATATTTTGTGAAATGGCTACAACAATGAGTTGAAAAATTACTATACGTATTTTTATAATCGAAATAATTTTTATTTTCCGAGGAAAAAAAAAGGGCATAATGTTTGAAAACAATCATCAAATAGCAAAAATATATTTTGTCTCGGTACAAGTAATTATTCAAACACCAAATTTGTGACTGTCCTTTTATAATAACCATCCTATAATAAACACCAATAAATCTTTTTAACTCTTATAGACACGTGAACGTCAGGGTAAAAACTAAACGTAACAAACAAAATTTATATAAAATAAGTATTATTTGTTGTTCAATCTCGACATAACATATTACGTACATTGAAGTTAATCATGGGTCGAGATGTTTTATGTTAAAATTAGCATGATATGGATGTCTAAATGTTGTGAATTAAGATTGGGCATCGGCATAATACATCAATCAAAGATAGTGAGTGTTATACATGTAATTTGGTCCATCACTATAATTAAAGACTAGTTACCAACTTACCATCACTACTTATTTCGTGCTATCATCATTGAGCCATTGCAATTACACATTTAAGTTATTAAATAAAAAATAAATTTTTAGGTTGGTCAATTGCAATAACAATATTTAATTGTACTAATGGTTATGGAAGAGACGTACGTTACTTTTTAATTCGAGCACACTATCAAACACCTAATGCACATGATAAGTTATAAGATTACTAAAATTGACAATCTTGAATAGGTCTCACAATGCATCCTGGAGACGTCTCTACATAAAATAGGCATATCTTCATATTTACAAAATACAATGCATCATGGATAGGTCGAGTCTTTATATAAAACCTTACACATTTAGCTATACAAATTACAAGCTTAAACTGTTAAGAACATATAAATCTTCTTGGGTTGTTTGGGATTGCTTACTTTATGAAATGGTTGTTTTAACCTTCTCATGTGTTTTCACCTTAAATTTCAAATAATAACCGGTGTTAATATGGTTTAATATAAAAAAAATATTCTCGGGTTATTCGAAATCGCATACTAAAATCGCTGCTTGTAAAGTAATTGTTTTGGAATACTTAATTAGGAACTTTTAATAATTAAAATAATCATTTAAACTAAAAAGTCTAAGAAATTAACCACCAAATGGCTATTAGAGAAATAACCTTGAATTTTGCAAATCATTTTCGAACCTAACCTTTTTTACCTATATTTGAACCTTTTCATGCTTTTTGGACAATTTCTGTATTTGCGACTTCTTGTTTTTTAAAACTTGCGAACCCTTGGATGAACCCTTTTTAACCATTTTTGAAACTTTACATACTATTGTCAATTGAGCTCTAAAATTTACATATTATGAACACATAATAGCATACTCCGTACTATGCAAACCATGTTATGTTAAGCCCCACGAAAAACTGATGTGCACAATTTAGCATAACATTATACATGTGTTAAGATCATGGATGGTCAAACTGAAGTAGTGAACATGCATGCAATAAAATACCTAGGCTAAAAGTAGTGGTGGTAACTCACTCACCACCACTTCAGNTAATGTGGTACTTCAGCCACATTCCATTTGTACTTAAACGTTTGGATTTTAATATATTTACCAGGGTGCAGGATTACTCCCCTTTACCAAAAAATAAATAAATATCAAAATAAAAGCACGACCGTAAGATGAAAATAATACACGAGATTACATATAGCAATGACGCATATTTTTTCAAGGGTCATTACGTACTATTATCACGCATAATATCTTGAACTTGATATCAATAGTTGAACTTAAATAATATTAATCTCAACAACATGCTAGTTAAACAAAGTCTAATCTTCGTCCAACAAAAATAAATACAAAATATTAATCGATATTAATATATAATCAAAAATTTATGTAAGAAACTCGTGCGTACACGAGTATTATAACTATTTAAGTGTAAAAAGATTTTATATAACCTTAACAAAAAATCTTGTTAAATAACCTTGTGTATGCAAGAGGTTACAAATTACTTGTTTTTTAATATCAAATACGTCTTTCCTGCACTGGCTAGTTGTATATTTATGACACTGTGTATACTTCATGTTTTTGACGCAATCTATGACAGATTATATACACGATATGATATTGGTATGGGATTTAATGCCTTTAATTGTTAGGCTTTATTATGATAAAATATAAATTAACAAGATAGAAATTTACATAACCAATTTTATTATTAAAATCAGATAATATATAATTTGTGCGCACAAATAATTAAAATTTAAATATATTGTGACTTATATAAAAAAAATACATTAAGTATTATTTATGTTAAGGCCCCGTGCATGCACAGGGTATATAACTACTTCTTTATAATAAAGAGTAAGTGTGCAAACTGCAAAGTATCTTTTATAGAATTATAAATTTTATCGTCGAGAATAATCTACACACTAGAACAAACAGTTGAATTCTCCGTACTTATTCATTCACGGTATGGTCAACCTTGAACTTTTTTCTATTAGGATTATAATTTTTCTATATTTATAACTGTCATAAAAATAATTCACATATATAAGTGTGTACAATTACAACAAAGCTAGACTTATAAGCGAAGTAAAACATTCTTAAAAGGCCACACTTGTGAGTGTAGAAAAACACACTAATATGTAGGTATCTTTTGCAATTTTGCCACAATTCTAAGTGTGAACATTTAAAGAATGTTTCTACACTTTTAATCATAAGTATTTGAATAATATCTCCACGCTTATTTGTGTGAGAAAATACACATAAGAAAGTGTGGATTCTGTAATTTTACACATTTTTAACCGTTAACATTTGACTTTTAAGATATGGACAATTTAANTTTTTTAAATCTACACGGTTTCCATTTCTTGTTCCCATCCCATCATCGAGACATAAACCGAGTTGTGAAAAGATTGGGTGCTGTAAATAACTAGGGTAACTTTAATCAATCGCAGTTAGTTCATTGCCGGCCTGGTTTCTATCATATGCATTAAGTTGTTTACGCTACATGATTCTAATTCTAAAACACACGACAACTAACGAAAACTAATACCTTATCCTTTCATCTTTTGAACTTTATAGAGCGACGAATGGGTGCAATCTAATCATGATATTTGACTAATTGTAGTTTATATGTTTTCGATTCGCTTGTTAACCACGGTATTACGTTAGAAAAATGTGAGGTGATCATTAGTTGATTATTAAACTTTCTACACTAAGTATCTCCGAGAAGCTGGTGTAGATACAACCTCTAAGCATGAGAGTACGAGTTATCATGCAACTATTCATCTAAGAAAACGATCTAACACCTTTGATGACACGACATGACAAGTGAAGAAACTTTGGAGAAGTTTAGACTCTAAATAACGATGATTACAACTTTGACTCTTGTTTTAGGATTAAATCATTGATGGGCACACATAAACATACGTTACGCCAAGTATAAGTACATGTTTTTGTATCTCAGGGCAATTGCATATATACTCACTAAAACTTACATATTTGCATATATACTCAAAACATGCTTAACTTCATTGTACATCATGCATTGAAAACTTGTATTTTGAGGAAATATGCAAGTTTTTGAGTTTTAGTGGATATATATGCGATTCTCCAATGCATCTATGATTAAGGAAACCGAGTGAAACATAAGTTTATATCAAATTTCTTCATCAAGTATGATACATGTTTTTTATAAACTAAAATTGTTCATAACCTTATATGTGTAAATATATTGTTACTATATCGAACCAACTGGAATGCTAGTGCGGATAACCTTATTCAATGAAGAACTCGACACACAAAAACTGTTGTGAAAGATCAACATATATCTATCTATACCATCAAAATAGAATGTTGAATGCAAACGAGCAATAAGTTGCGCCGCTAGCCCTTTTTGAATTGCGAAGCTAACTCTTTTGAAAACTACATTCGTGGATCTATGTGTCATAACATTACTGTTCATAGCTCGTTGGACTCTATTGAGTAGTTCCACCGCCTCAGGTGCAAGGAAACCAAATGTATCAAATGCGAAAGGAATAAACATGTGTTGATTT
The DNA here is from genome assembly GCA_014162995.1 of Artemisia annua. Lineage (NCBI taxonomy): Eukaryota > Viridiplantae > Streptophyta > Magnoliopsida > Asterales > Asteraceae > Artemisia > Artemisia annua. The sequence goes on from LBNU01007235.1 coordinate 209,775, forward strand.
TCAAAGCATGCTTTCTCGTGTTTTGTCACTTTGCACAAGGCGGCTTTCAAAGCGGCATGTCCAGATGTAAAACCCCGACTACTCAAACCCACGAGAGGAGAAACCCCGATCAGATCCATACAAGCATGTTTCCCCAACCCATCCAAAAACCAGAATGTCAGCCTGTCTCAATGTAGATCTTCTATCCGACAGGTCCGTCAAAAAGTTCACAGATGCTTCTTTCTTGGCGGAGATCCTGGCACGCCTACATACATAAAAAAGACGTCTCTAACAAAATCATGTCTGTACTTGAAGCCCGGGAGCTCTTTACAATGAACCGCATGTTCTCCAAAGGAATCCAAACATGCCTAGCGACAAAAAAGGCATATCTTATCAACTAGAAATAATGGAATCATAAGGCGATACGATATTCCACCGGTGACAGTGGCATATGTGGTATGGATGTTGATAATGTTCTGCTCTGGATTGTCTTCGTGATACGATTTCAAGCTTTGATTTTAGTGGTTTCACTAATAAGGACACCGTCCCCTCTAAAGCCAAGCAAACACTGGCGAGTGCCCTTTTTAGTGAAATGGTCAAGGATATGGAAGTTCACTTTGACATGATTGTGAGACATAAAGCTGTTTTTGAGTGTTTACGTTCATCACATGCTCAAGATTTTCTACTAGCTATCCCGATAGACGGGTTAGGTCATTTATAATTGTGTCGAATCATATATTTACAATAGGGTTATTATTATAAAAGTGGGATTGTGTGTCACCACATTTAGTACTACTTAAGGAATCGTGATCATATCGGTGATCTTAATCTTTCTAAATTTCCGGTAAATTTTGGCTCAAATAATTGTACTGTATTTGGTTTAACGGTTATAGTAACTTCTAAGTTAAAAATGTATCCGAAACTGTATAAAATTTACTAAGAAATGATGTAGAAGTCGACCATAAGGGAAACTAGCTTTCCATAAATAAAAAAATAAGATTGTCGTTTAAATCTACTTATAGATTATAAGGTAGTCATCTCATCACGCTTCCTGTCATTTATAAATTTTGTGAAACGTGAAACGACACTATCTTCATAAAACATACGTACGTAAAAGTGAAACAGTTTAATTACTAAATATTGCTAATACTTTTTGTGTTGCATTGCTACAAGCAAGCGTGAATCATGTTGAAAAAGTCTAATTCAATGTTGGAAAAAAGGTAACTTTGCGTGGTTAATTTGTAAAAAGAAAAAAAAAAAAAAAAAGTCACTCCCTATTTGGGTTATGTCTAAATGACTGACTAATTAGCTCAATGAATAATCATCTGTTCGAAAAGCAAGCAGAAAACTTACGTGTGCGTAGGTTATAAGTTAAAAGCTTAAAGGAATCACGTTAGTATGAATTATTAACTATTAATTTCAGAAAATAGGAGGCTTTATAATTTGCAATAATAACTCAAACTGGAGTTGGTAATAAATTGTATGCGAGTTAGCGATAAATATGTTTATGTTGAAGCCTAAATATGAACATACATGGGTCCGCTAATTCAAACTGTTTGATAATGTAACTTTTAAGTGTTTAAATTGAAACCATTAAAGAGCCACTTGGTTTAAAGATTATTTGGGATAGATTTGGTTTTGGTTTAGAATTTAGATTTTTTTTTTTAAAGTGAGAGAAAAAAAATTGTATTTAATTCAAAATAAATTGTTTTAAATGATAATGTATAATTAATATTAATATTAATGTATACGAGGCATGCAGAACCCGTGCTACGCACGGGCTAAGAATCTAATTGTTAATCGTGTATTATTTCTGTCTATTGGCGAGTGTATACTTAATTATTGTTTAGTATGTTGTATGAAATGTTTTAACTTTCTTGTATAAAAATTTAAAAGTGTTTGATGTTGTTTTGGTTTTGTGGTGTTGTATTTTATATATGGGCTTTTGGTTATTAAGTTGTGATGACTTTGTTTCTTTTGGCCTATTACTTATTTGCATGATAAAAAAATGGCTTTGTTTCTTTTGGTATATTACTTAACCCTACAATACTTGTCCATTAGATGGTTTTTGCATGGTAATATGAAGCACATGAGGTATATCTAATTGGTCTTAGTTTAATGTGCGTTAAATATTTTCTTTATTAAGTTTGTAAGTTAAAGTTTGTGTAATAATGTATATATAATAATGCCACATAAACTGTATAAAAATCGTTACAAACTTTTTTAGCTTCATCTCATTTTATTGTACAACTAATTTATTGAAAATTAACATTGAAGACTAACTAATATTAATAAATTTTATCAATAAACTCAATTCTAAATAGCTAACTAAATGAATATTAATTAACACACTATTAATAATTCCTAAAACCTTTGGACTCCACTATTATGTCTTAAACTTAATTTTTTTTAATTTACAAATGGGTTTGAGCAAAAATTATATACTTTTTATTTTATATTTATTATTCAAGTTGCATGCTGCTTACATAAACTAATCATGCTAAAAAGTATCATTTAACCATTTAAATGTTGCTTTACATACATGCTCGTGCACATTTTCTTTAATCAATTCGCACATGTGAGCTACATCAATAGAAAACACACATAAATTACTTGTATATGAAAATGCATTAATATAATACATATATCTATATATATTGCATTAGGTTAAATCATCAATTATTCTTGCAACCTTTTCAACTTCATCTCAATCCATAGCCGACTTTTAAATGCACCGGTTTTGTTTTTCGATAAAAGTTTGAACTTTTGCTTATGTTTAAAACTCAACTTTTTTATTTGATATTATAATTTACAAACGGATTTAAGTCAAAATTATGTATTTTTTCCTTTCTATTCATTACTCAATGCGATATTTTTAATATGTCATATTTTGCTATTATGGCAAATTCATTTAATTGGCGTAAATATTGGTTTCTCGCTAATGATTCTACATATAGAAAAAGAAAACACTTTGCAATGCGCGGACCTTCTTTTTTTCAATAACAATTCAATCGCACACGATAAATTCATTCTAATATTTCTCAAAGAGCATTCGAAAGCAACTACTTACATAAACTAATCACGCTAAAAAGTATCATTTAACCATTTAAATGTTGCTTTACATACATGCTCGTGCACATTTTCTTGAATAAATTCGAACATGTGAGCTACATCAATAGAAAACTGATGAGACGAAAGGTGTACCCGTTTTAAAGGGTCATTTAAGCCCTAATTTGAGTAAATGTGATCAAATATTGCCCTAAATCGTTCCTTTTGTCATTTTAGGTACTTTTGAGAAGAATTCTGGAAAACATGCATATTTGGACGTTTTTGGAGCATAAAAGTGAAGAAAACGACAAAGTCTCAAAAGAAGCTGGAAATCCTACCTGACGGCGTCAGAGTCACAAGGTGACGCCGTCAGCCAACGTTGACAAAGGAGTGAAATCAGATTACACTAGACGCCCTATGAAGAAAACAAGATGTTTACACCTGACGGCGTCAGGTGTTAGAGAAAGTAGGCCATCAGGTGTTAACTTAAAGAGTGACGTCCCAGAGCAATTTAAAGAGTGACGGCGTCAGAAGTAAAGCTAGGCCATCCGAGAACCCTAATGACGGCGTCAGAGCCTATAACCTGACGCCGTCAGAATGTAAAATTTATATATATTTTCCTATTTTTCATTCATTAGTGTGGAACTTTTGGTACAAGTTTGGGAAAAACCCTAAAGACG
>LBNU01007235.1:217988-248220 GCA_014162995.1 Artemisia annua
CTTGTTGTAATTACTTTTATATTTGTGTTAAATGACCCCTAACTCATATTTTGATTGGAATAAAAGCTTATTTGCTTGAGGACAAGCAAATCTCAAGTGTAAGGGTATTTGATGAGACGAAAAGTGTACCCGTTTTAAGAGGTCATTTAAGCCCTAATTTGAGTAAATGTGATCAAATATTGCCCTAAATCGTTTCTTTTGTCATTTTAGGTACTTTTGAGAAGAATTCTGGAAAACATACATATTTGGACGTTTTTGGAGCATAAAAGTGAAGAAAACGACAAAGTCTCAAAAGAAGCTGGAAATCCTACCTGACGGCGTCAGAGTCACAAGGTGACGCCGTCAGCCAACGTTGACAAAGGAGTGAAATCAGATTACACTAGACGCCCTATGAAGAAAACAAGATGTTTACACCTGACGGCGTCAGGTGTTAGAGAAAGTAGGCCGTCAGGTGTTAACTTAAAGAGTGACGACCCAGAGCAATTTAAAGAGTGACGGCGTCAGAAGTAAATCTAGGCCATCCGAGAACCCTAATGACGGCGTCAGAACCTATAACCTGACGCCGTCAGAATGTAAAATCTATATATATTTTCCTATTTTTCATTCATTAGTGTGGAACTTTTGGTACAAGTTTGGGAAAAACCCTAAAGACGATTTTAGCTGTAATTTCAAGGGTTTTTCACCCTTGAAACCTTCATGTTCAATTAAAGATAAGTCCTCACTTAAATTAATCAATATGTCTATGTGTTGGTTAATTATATCTTATGCTTGTCTTTCAATTAACATGCTAGGCTAGATTTTTCTTGTGTTTGCTTAGATCTAATGAAACCTAACTATTAATTATTGGTTGATTGGTGTGTTATTACTTTGTTGGGATGAATGTTTCATCAATGTTAGGCTTAAGAAAACTGGCAATACTCCTATATGGTAACATGCTTGAACGTCTTAAGAAACATGTAACTAAGGCATACTAGGTTATTAAGGTAGTATTTAACGCATGAGCCACTGTTTACAATCCCTATGATTATGTGTACGCATAGTTGTAGGAGGAGATAAGAGCTCATAGAATTGGGGAGATATGTATGCCACCCCATGAATTGTTAAGGAATACACCCGTCATCCACGCAAGTAATACATACACCAATTAACCGGTAAAAGATAGTTATGGAGTAAGGAAGTCTAAGTAAACACATTTGTCTCCATATAAGTTTTCACAACCACAATAGTTTAGTTATTTTATTTTTCTTGCAATTGTAGTTTTTGGGTTAGTTGACTAGCAACTAATTTCGCCCACTCCTCCAAAACCCGAGATTTTACTTGCTTTCCAAAAAATATAAAAATACAAAAATAATCTTCCTTCACCTTTTAGAGTAGTTTTTCTATTCTAACGAACACTATTCCCTGTGAGAGAACGATCAATCCCCCTTACTTACCACTACACTATACTACACTGACCAGGTACACTGCCTGGTGGGATTGCAAGCATCTCAAGATCCCTTGAGAGGTAAAACCTGTTGCGTGGTCGCAATCCCACGCGCATAAAAAACGCACATAAATTACTTGTATATGAAAATGCATTAACATAATACATATATCTATATATATATGCTTATCTATAACAATCACCTAAATATGTAAGAAACAAAGAAAATAGTTGGTATCCCAATCTTTGGTTCCATTTATCTAAGCATGCATGATCTTGCATGATTTTCATGGTACCTGCGTATGATAACTAAATTAAGAGAAAAAGAATACCAAGTTAATTACAAAGATCTAAAAGATGTGTGAATCATCTCCAAAATGTTGCAAAAGAGAATTTACATACCGCTACCAATAATCAAAGATCTAAAAGATGTGTGAATCATCTTCAAATGTACATACTAAATGTGATTTTGGCCGGTTTATATAGGCATGAATTAGGTTAAATCATTAATTATTCTTGCAACCTTTCACAACCCTTGCACTTCATCTAACCGACTTTTAATTCTATACTAAATGCCATGTAATCAATTCGGGCAACCCTTGCACTTCATCTCCTTTCATGATTGTATAGTTATTATGAGGCTGCATTGAATTCCGAGTATTAGCTATCTTGTACTCTATGCAACTACTAAACGACTCCAACTTGTTTCTAACTCTAAAAACTCTATCATCATAACTCCACATTAAATTTAGGGACTGAATCTTATAGTATTATAGATTTTAACATAAAAATAAAGAAAGAGATAGAGAGAGTTATTATATGAACCCATCGAATTTGCATAAACCTACCAGTCTTATCTACACTTGCAGTAGCCAAAATATTTGGCTTTGATGACCAATAGCAAAAATCAAACTGTTAAATAAACAACACTTTTTAGTTTCACTTCCCAAACCAAAATCTAAGATAATAAACCACTATCAGATGAAATTTAAAACTGGTATCAGTAATTTGGTTAGATCTAGCTGGATTGGAGGAGCTACATGTATCTAAATTTAGAGGAAAAAGTTTCTAAATGCCAAAATAAATAATAAGGTGTCGTGGGCTTCAAATAACGGGCTTGCGTAAATGGGCTTAAATCTTTACTTAACAAGAGAAGAATGATGACTGAGATGTTGGTTCCTCTGTTTTAGTTTTGTAGTAGAGAATAGTGATGTCAGATATAAGTTGTTAGTTTTGTCTGATATCGGTTATGGAAGATAGAATTGTACGTATCTGGTTGTTGCTTTGTATCTGATATGGGTTATGTCCATAATCAGTTGTTTATCTTTATGATGTAAAGTGTTTGATACTAATATAACTCACATTTGCACCAAAAATATCTCTGTCACTATTAAGTATGAAGTAATATAAAATATCCAATAAACTCTCTCCACGTGGCAATAAGAAATTTCCCGCAACCATTCACATGCAAATTTGATAAATTTTGTTATAAAATCATCATAACAAACTTTGTTAATCATCATCATGTTTAGATCTCTTGGTAATCATTCTTTCGATCATTTAATTCGCATTGTATTCATTACGGTTTGATATATTGCTTAGGTTAAAATAATATTTAGATGACAGTTTGTTGAATACCGTGTTTATTACTGTAACTAGATAATGTGATTATGTTCGTATTTCACAGGTTCCATACTTTCCAGGATCGATATATATCAAACAAGCATCATGTAATCATCATTCAAGAATACATAAAAAGGAAACAAAGAGGATGAGCTGAACCCTTATTAATCTGACATGTATAAAACTGAAAGGGTTAATTTGATTTACAGAATTCTACCTATTTATACTAGATGAATCGATGCCTTCATACCAAAAAGACACATCGATTCATTGAAAAGTAAACGTCACAATTCTTCTAAACTGTTATAATCTAATTAACTGCCATATTTCCATCTAATGGGTTTGTTAGCCCTTGGCCCAAACCAGAAAAACTAACAGGCCTTTATTTGACCCATAACTAAATGTGTTCATATATTTATTTTGGCATACAGAGACATTACTCGGGTCCAACATTTCCCCACTAATGTCGAGTAGCCAAAAGTCTTTCATCTGGTTCTTGTTCGGCTTTAAGTGATGATGATAAAATCATCACATCATCACTTCCTGATGTACTCGCATCGTCTTCATAGTCTTCTTAATGTTATAGTTTTTTAATTCCAGCTCCTTTCTCTTCAAGTGATGACCACATAGTCATCTTTTTCCGATGTGTTCCCTTCATCCACTCAATCACCATCCATGTTGCCTACTTGAGTCTCTCCTACTTGAACATTTTTGAGTTCTTCATATGTGTTATTCTTCACAACTTGTAGCCCACTTGACCCAACGCCTTCTTGTGGGTTCCTTTCATAGCCAACCTTCTTGGTTCCATTCTTTACAAGTCCATCCTTGTACCGGGCCCTCAACGTTGTCTCGTAGTAACACTTAACCAAGTCAATGTATCGCTTGTAACATTCCTTCAACTCCTCGTCGTGTTTCTTGGTTAGACCATGTATTAACGCAACATCTTTCCACTTGTTTCCAAAAGAAACACCTAGATAGCCTCCCATGCTATCTACCATTTTGTAAAGACCCAACAAGTCGATTTTTACACATCCTTTGATCGGTGGTAAGGTTTCCTACACATCCTGTCCAAGATATACCAAATAGAACCATTTAAGCATATCTTTGAGCCTTTTACTAAGCACGCTCACCAATCCATCCACCCAAGTTGTCATCCTTTTTGGTTTGTTCTTCACGAAATACCTATTCTTCATCTAGATTATCCCGAAGTGCTTATTCTTGTCCTTTGTCAATTGAAGACTTTCACAGCCTTATTTCTTGCTTTCTGTCACAGCCCCTAGCCTATCACAATTACTCGTTCCAACAACATCATGTTGGTCTTCAACTTTGGCTTCCAAACTGCCTTCATCAACCCTCTCGATTGACACTACACTTACTGGTTCTTCATCGAACCAAGGCCTCGCTGCTGCTGTGCTAGAATAGCACTTGATTATACCAATAATCCTATTAAACAATTCTTTAACTCTTCTTCATAGCCTTCGGTTAATCCATAATCAACAGCCACTTTCTTTCTCTTCAATTCTATGGCTGCCTTCTTGCGTTTGGTATGTTAAGTGATGAATGAACATGATTTGGTATGTTGTTTGATCCCTTCGGCTCTGATGCCATGTTCGTATTTCACAGGTTCCATACTTTCCAGGATCGATATATATCAAACAAGCATCATGTAATCATCATTCAAGAATACATAAAAAGGAAACAAAGAGGATGGGTTGAACCCTTATTAATCTGACATGTATAAAACTGAAAGGGTTAATTTGATTTACAGAATTCTACTTATTTATACTAGATGAATCGATGCCTTCATACCAAAGAGACACATCGATTCAGTGAAAAGTAAACGTCACAATTCTTCTAAACTGTTATAACCTAATTAACTGCCATATTTCCATCTAATGGGTTTGTTGGCCCTTGGTCCAAACCAGAAAAACTAACAAGCCTTTATTTGACCCATAACTAATTGTGTACATATATTTATTTTGGCATACAAAGACATTACTCGGGTCCAACAGATTATCCAAAATTAATATGGTTGAGTTTTTATTATGATTATTGATTAGCTGTTTGATTATAGTATGTCAAATGTTGTTGTTGAGTTTATTGGATACTAACTTATTAATCCATGTAAGTCAAAAATATTTAGTTTATGTATGTTTGTTTAAAGTTAAAGGGTCTAGTATGGTTAGTTAATAGTAAATAACCGAATGACAATTATTTCGGTTATATGTGTCTGTTAGAAAAGTAAACCTATTAGTGAACCGTTGTGTCTGTTTGTAAGTGTCGATTGATGGGTTATAAATACCCATGTAGTTTTAGTCTGTAAAGCAACGATTGTTTTATAAAATAAACTTAGTATACTTTTATCCAATTGTTCATAGAAAGCAAAGAGACCAACAGTTGTCATCAGAGCCAACGGTTCAAACCAGAGAGAACGAAACCGATTGATTCAAGGAATCAATCAAGAGAAGAAAGAGACCGTGCGCATACCGGTCAATCAAGAAGAGAGACAAAGACAATTTGATTCAGGGAATCAATCAAGAGAAAATCGATCAGAGAAGATCAACAAAGACAAATTGATTCAGAGGAATCAATAAAGATAGAAACACGATTCGATTAAAAGAAAGATCGAATCAGAGAAAAGAAAGGAGAAATAAACGTACCCGGTTGTGCGAAGAAGAAACCGCCGCCGTGGGCTTGCCGAAGAAGAGAACAGACAAGAATAACCACCATTACCAGAGTTTAGAAGATTGAAACACCGATTAACCACCACCGTTTGATTAGAAGAGAACCAGAAGAAAGAAAAGGGGCAACCAGTGTGTCAGCCCTAATTTACATAAAGGAAGGAGCGTATTTTGGAATAAAGGGGAGGAACGTGAGATCAGTAGAAAGGAGAAAGGAGCAGTTGTGTTGGGTTGTTGTCTTTGGGCCTAAGAACGCACAAAGGCCTGCCAAGAATTACATCAAAAGGGCAACACAAAGATATACAGGTTTTATTTTTAATACCTGTAATATTAAGTTTATTTTTTCCTATTAGTAGAATATATTTCTCCCATTACAATTCGCCTTAGGAATACGTTAGAATCGTTTGAGAATTATTGTGATTAGGCAGAAAGTTTTAAGTTCGACTATTATTAGAATTATATTGGTTTTAGAAGAAAATCAAATCGAAAGATATGACGGGAGATAAAAACGAAAACAGAGTTGTTTTCACCACATCATTACCATCATATCAATGCCCAGTTCTAAACAATACGAACTATACATTATGGGCATTAAGAATGAAGAAGATATTAATGGCAAATGGAGTATGGGATTTAGTAGAAGGAACAAGTACATCATAAGAGATTGATGTAAAAAAGGATAGTTCGGCGTCAGCATACCTATTTCAAGGGTTACCAGAAGATTTGCAAATGCAAGTTGTGGGATGTGAAACAGCGAAAGAAATTTGGGACTCTCTAAAGTCCAGATTTATTGGGACAGAAAATGTACAACAGGCACACTCGCAACAACTTAAATCAGAATTTGAGAGACTTGTGATAAAAGAAGATGAATCAATAGATTCATTTGCCGGGAGGTTGATGAGTATTATTACAAAGGCTGCTACATGTGGATTGACGTTTGATGAACAAACAAAAGTACGGAAACTACTTAATGCAGTGCCAGATAAGTTTGTACCAGTAGTAGCAACCATTGACATGGTTGTTGATTTTAAGAAAGTAAAATTAGAAGAGATTATTGGAAAACTTAAGACTTATGAAGAAAGGCTTAAGTTTAGAAAAAGAAGTAAGGAAGATAATAGTGAGAGGTTATTGTTCACACGTCAAGGGAATAACAAAAATTATGAACGCAACTATGGAAATGATAGACGAGGAGGTGTTAATCACACACGAGGAAGAGGCCAAGGAAGATTCACAAGAGATAGTAAGAATGAAGATAGTTATGATAGAAGAATGAGAAACCTTGGAGATCAAAACTACCATAGAAGAGACACTAGAAAAATAGAATGTTATAATTGTCATGAGTTTGGACACTATGCTGCAAATTGTCCAAAACCAAACCGTAGAGAAGAAAAAGCAAACCTTGTGTTCGAAGATGACGAACCAGCACTATTGATGGTTACTAGTAAAGATGAAAAGGAGATAACATCCTTAGAAGAAGAACCGAGAAGGAAAGGAATTGTCATTGAGAAGGATGAAATTCCAAAAGAAAAGTTAGAAGATATGCTGTCAGAGATAGAAATTGACTTGAAGAGTAAATTAGAGTTTTTGAAGTTAGAAATGTTCAAGAGTTAGAGATGAAAAAAACAAAAGACGAAAATAAAGAGAAATGGCATTTGAGAAACAAATGCAGAGAGAATTAGAGAACCTCAAGAAGTTGAGAGATTTCACAAGCAAAGAGATGAAAGAGTTAAAAACAGTAAGAGAAAAATTTGAGAGAGAGAACCATGAAGTTGTTTCAGATAAGAAACTCCTAGAAGAAGAGAGAGTTGACAAGGGCGAATGCAAGAAACATCGAGAGACGCCATCAAGATTTCAGAAGTAAAGCCAGATTGAGAAAGACATCAAGTCAAGAAACAAGAAAGCTGAATCAGAAGATCGTGATACTAGAAATAGTGTGTTGGAGATTCAAGAGTACGAAACAATACAAATGAAGAAAGTTGGTGACAAAGATGATCAAGTTGAAGAGCAAGACAAAGGTAGTGGAAGCAAGCCAAAGTTCAAAGATAAAGATAAAGGAGCTTGAAGATATCGAAGGCATAGATTAATAAATTAGGGAGGAGTATTGGATACTAACTTATTAATCCATGTAAGTCCAAAATATTTAGTTTATGTATGTTTGTTTAAAGTTAAAGGGTCTAGTATGTTTAGTTAATAGTAAATAACCGAATGACAGTTATTTCGGTTATATGTGTCTGTTAGAAAAGTCAACCTATTAGTGAACCGTTGTGTCTGTTTGTAAGTGTCGATTGATGGGTTATAAATACCCATGTAGTTTTAGTCTGTAAAGCAACGATTGTTTTATAAAATAAACTTAGTATACTTTTATCCAATTGTTCATAGAAAGAAAAGAGACCAACAGAGTTATGTATGTTCGTTACGATTTTGAAGTTTATGTATCTTGCTTAGAGTATTATGATAATTTCATTAAGGTTTGTTGAATAGTGTAACATAAGTGTTTATTCATGACAACTGATAATCTGATTCTATATGTCGAACTTCGGATGCATGTTTACGATTTGTAATAAGAATTATTAGGTTATTTGTATACGTTGTAATACGAAGTGCTTAGTCCGTTGTTAAGATGTTCATCATTATGATTTACACTCGTTGTTGCTTTCTTATGTATGATATTTTTCTCGTATTTGTGTTCTCAGATAAGCTTTGAATTTAATATCCTGTATTAAGTAACCAACTGACTTAGCTCAGTTGGCCACCTGAGCTCCTTCTGGAGCTTGGGGAGGGGTTTTACCCGGGTTCGAGTCTCGAAAGTGACAAAGAAAATCCGGATTTTCCTCTTAGTGCGAAGCCGTGAGTTCTAGGGGTTTCCCTTTGCGGGTCTCTCCTAGTGGTTCGTGTTTGACTAATGATGGTTCATATTTTAACGCATTTTCATTAGTTAATTTGTAAGAAAACATATCATATAATCCATAGAATGATTGAAGTAACTATAGTCTATACTCTATAGAGTGGACACAACACAGTTACATTTTCTGTCTATTTTATATTCATTTCATAACAGATTTGGTTCTAAATGGAATTGCTTATCGCAAACTTGTTAATATTGGTGGTATTTTTTAGGAACTTGCTTGTTCCAGCTGAATTGAGCTTAACATAGGAATAAGATTTTGTGGGTAAATAAAGTGTTAAAAAAATATGGCTCGGACATCCTCAATTCCAGGACTACTAAGACGACAGACAGAGTCGACACCAAATACTAATTCTGAAGCTGAAGCTGAGAAGAAAGAAGAGACACAGTCAGAGCCAAAAGCTAGTGAGAAGGAAAATAACGCAAATGGAAGTAGCAGTGAAGAAGAGGAAACAACACAAAGGAAGAATCGGGCAATAGCCGAAGGAAAGAAGCCAATGGATGCTAAAGAGGGAAAGCAGAAGAAGTCTGATTTTATTGAAGTGACTCGTGGTCAGGAGAATACAGAAAGAGTTGTAACTGGAGAATCTAAAAAATCAGAAACGGACACTACTACTGAGAAAAGTGGCAAGAGAAAAGTAAGATATGCTGTTAGGAGTCCTTGTACTTTCACATCACCACTTAAAAAGCTCGGTGTAGATATTGCTTCAGATGATGAGGAGCCAAAAAGCTCGGTGCTGATGATTTTGAAGATTTGGGAGCAGATTCAGAGGAAACGTGTAAAAGAATTAAGGAAAGAAACAGTAATAACGATGGAGGTGGAGATGGCGCAGGAGCACACACAAATCTATCCAAGTTGGGCTTAGGTGATGGAATAATTTTGTTGTTGTGTCTTACAGGCTTAACCATGTTGATACTAGTTTATTACTTGATTCTGATTTTTAGAGCTAAAGTACATGAAAAATAGGCACATTTGGATGTAAAGAACACATATTCTGTGTTTTTTAGAGCTTAAGTACATGATTCAGTCGACATTTCTTACTTTGTTACATCGACTACCCTGTTATCTACAACTAATTCTAGATCTCCATCATCGCTGGTTTTCCCTATCTCTTGTTCCAATGGCTTATAAGTATAAAACCATGCACATACATAGTAATACAAAAGGTTTACTGCTTGCATCCCACTTACAAGCATGTAATAGTATTCCAATCTACCTCTATTTAAGTTCCTATCAGGTAGCCAATTACTACCATTTGAGCCTGCAGTGTATTTATGAACCATGGTCACCATTAACGTCCCCGCATACTGTCCAAGAGCAGTTGCAGTCCAATGTAGAGCTATAGCTGTGCTTTTCATACTTTCTGGTGACTGATCATAAAGAAACTCAAGTTTACCTACATTAAAGAACGCTCCTGCTATACCATGAAGCGAATACTGAGGAATCAACCAGAAAACGCTTATGGGTATCACCTGAGTTGGCTTATCAATCAAGTTATATTCTCTAGCTGTGTGTTTTCTTTTGATTTCCACAAATGAACCAGCAAATGTGGCACAAACGCTTATAATAAAGCCAACGCCAATCCGTTGTAAACTTGTGATGCCTGCAGGGTTCTTTGTGAAACGATACGCAAAGGGGACAAACAAACGGTCGTATAACGCAAGGGTAATAATGATTGCTCCTACATCAAAGATTGCCATGCTAGCTGGAGGTATTTCAAATGAGCCAGCTACATGACGGTCCATGGTGCGAGCTTGCATAACGGTAAAAGTACTTTGATGGGAATAAGCCATTATATATATTATTCCTGTTGAAATAATTGGTAATAACCGAATGATTGATTTCAGTTCTTCTACTCTATGGACAGTAGCAATCCGCCAAAGTTTTGGCGAGTTTGAAAGTAGGTCCGTGTCATTTTCTGTTACTATTGCAGCCTTATCAAACCACCTTAAAGAGACACAGAGAGTATATATAAAGTGTTCAAAGTCAATCAAGTGAATAATGAACCTATGTAATTTTCATTAAGTTTTCAACATATCTAACCTCATCTGATCGGTATGAAGAAGTTGCCCATCCTTAGATATACCTGCATCAAGCTCTTTATTTACATAAAGAAGTTTATCGTCTACTGGTACAACAACCTTCCGCTTCTTGACTGCAGCAACGATCACTTGAGCAAGTCTAACAAATGGACTTCCTTCTGGTTTCGCCTTTTGATAAAATGGAGAGCCTACTAAAAATACCACAAATGCAACAACCATAGCAATTGTTGGAATCCCAAGACCCCAACCCCAACTCACGGTATCTTGGATATACACAACGAGCGTTAGTGCAGATAGACTTGCTAACGACAACAAAAAATAGTACACATTGAAGAAATTCCAGCTTTTCACTTGAGTTTTCATTTTCAAAATGTCAAGTTGATCTGCAGCAAATGCAACAACACAAGGACGTGTGCCTCCTAACCCGACTGATGTAAGGAATAGGGATATATAAAGCACTGATAACTGAGACTGAGACGCCTCCTTGCAGTTTGTTTGTGTGGGACATTGTGGCGGATGGGACTGTGGCAAGAATGCTGATATAGTAATAACGATCATTCCCTGAACAAGATTAACATTTTAGAGATAGACATGATAATATTACATTAATGTCTATAAGTTAGTGATGTGGAGGGAATTGAACCAGTTCATATATGAGCAAGGCTACGATGATGGTCCAGTAACGACCAGCAAATGAATCGGCAAAGAGTGCGCCAAAAATGGGCATAAAACTAGACAGACCACTGAAGTTGGTCAGGGTGTTGGATGCTTTCACCAACGGCATGTTCAATTGTTCGGTTAAGTATGTTATCAAATTGGCATGAAATCCAGTCGCGGCGAATCTGTCACATATCTCATTTGCTGCAATGATATTAAGAGATATTATTCATAAGCTTGTATACAATGAATGTGAATGTGAAACCAGATTCTGTAATATCTTTTGGTCATATTTAACTATGGCATTAATTTTTCTTTTTGAAAGTTACTCTTAATAGTAGGATATTTATTATAATAATTTTAGAAAATGAAGCATATAGATTTTGTATGATTGGCAGATTCGGTCTAAAAAAAGTAAGAGTGGGATAAGGTAGGGGGGGTCCTAAACGCATGATAGATACTACTTGGTAAATTCTTTGTATTTTATGAACTTTTTATACACTTTAACAAACAATTATTAGTCTGTAAAAAAAAGTTTAACCATTCTGCCAAAGTGCCAAACTATTTGCTTTTAGCCCATAAAAATATCAGACCTCTTACCATAAAAAACCAATGATCACCATTGGCTGCTGGTGTCTGAGAGTCTATGAAGATAATGAAATTTGAAGTAGATAACAATTGTATGGTTGGGAGGTAAAGTTTATATAAGTTATGATTTCATACTAAAATATTTAAGCAAAATTATTTAAGACAAGGTGACTGAACATGCTATCCTCTTTAGCATATGATTACACAAATTAAAGTTAAACTTAATACAATACATATGACTGTGACAAAAGTTCTCATCACTCGAAAGTAGTAATTCATTGCACTTTCTATAAACTAAAAGCATTACTATTGAAACATACCAAGTATAAAGGGCATGGTTTTGACACCACCAAGCTTCTTTTCCTTAGCCATCTTAACAGATTCTTCATCATTCATTGTTTCCATCTTCTTGATGTTCTTGGAGTTTAAAGTATGAGTAGTGTGAAGGTTTCTACAATGGCTATTTAAACAAAAATCTGCACACCAGCGACAAATATGATTGGTGCTAAGGTGGGGTCTTTAACATGCTCACATCACATGCATATCATATATATGAAGTAACTCAATAAGTAAGACCAGAGTAAGAAAACAAAATATTGGCCAACTTGAGGTAGCCAAGACTTCTCAATATTTCTTAACATAGTAGTAGTAACATATACACTCTAATTACACTTGATCGATCAGCAGCTTGGGAATAGATTAGGATATTTCGTATTTGGTGAAACATTTATGTTTTGTTGTTTGTTATCATTCATTTCAAAAGGCGTATAACTTCGTTAGAAAAGTTTTGAGTATTATATCTAGCACTGATCAACTACCTCGATAATTTCTTTCCATTTGTACTTTAGTTGATCTAAGCTAATAGTAATCCCTACGGGAATTATTATAGGGTTAATTACTTGATAATGTATTATACTTGTCACTTTTTGTTATTGTGTGTACTAAACTTTATTTTTTCTGTACTGAACTTTTAAATTTCAATTATTGTGTGTACTTTGTTACTATTCATCTATGTACAATGTTCATTTTACCCTTCGAATATTAAAAAAAGTAAGGGTAAAATGGTAATAAAATACACACAATAATCGAAATTTGAAAGTTCAGTACTCACCAATAAGAAAAAAAAAGTTCGGTATGTATAATAACAAAAAGTGACAAGTGGGTGTGTTTGGCGCAGCAGATTATGAAAAAGATTATGAAGAGATTATGCTTATTTTTTCAAAAAATAACCTGCTTAAAAAAGAATATTTGTTTAGCAGACAGAACTTATAAGAGATTAAAAAAAATCATCTTCCATAACCTCTGAAACTCAAAGGTTATTTCATGTAGCTTATAAAAATAATATACACCAGCACCGGCACTAGCAACAACAAGCACCGGCACTAGCAACAACACCAGCTATTTTTGCCAAACATACTTATGATACATTTTTAAGCAATTAACCCATTATTATATGCCAATTAGAGGACTTTTTTTTTTTTTTTTTTTTTTTTTAAATAAAAGGGCTTCTTACCTCGGTAAATATATTACTCAAAAACTGATAAGTACATGAATGCGACGTAGTACCGCATTGATTTACAAAGACAACACACTCATATTTGTAAACTAACTACATGATTCGGCATACCGAAATCCTGAAAACTAAACGAGGCGAAGACACTAAATAAATAGAAATAAAAAGCCCGAAACCTACGCCTAACAGAAACATCCTACGTTGTGATGTTAAGGTCTTCCGCAAACACACTACTAGTGTTCCAAGAGCATAACCACTGAATTCGTCTTCTTAAATCGAAGTATAAGCAAGTTCGAGACATTATTGTTCACAATGTAAGATTTTGAGGACCTTGTTATAATATGGAAAATAATTTTCTCTTACTCACTCATCACGCACATCCCGTAACCTTTTATGCAAAAGTGAGATGACCGGCGCATCCTTTGTAACAGTCATGGTGATGGATTAGGTTTTGTTAAACAATATTAGGGTTAGGGCTAGGATTTAGTGACGTGAACGAACTATTTTAGGTTTAGGGTTTGTGTTCGTGTAACAGACACGTCAACAGGAAACACAAGTAGGTACTTAATATAACGACTGGAATGAGAATAAACCTTGAGTTGATGAACAATAACTACCAACGATCAACGTAGCAAAACGCCGACCGGTAACCAAACCCTACTACCAACGATCAACTGAAACAAAAGTCGACTGATAATCAAACAAACAATGATATGAAACGTAAGAGTCGACTGGTTAAGATACCAACGATCGACTGAAAAACTAGGGTTTTGGAAGGATCAGTTTTAGGGTTTTGGAAGGATCGGTATACTTAGAGTAAAGGGAGTGGTAACTTGAGTTATGAAATAACACCGCGCCACGTCAGCGCCACATTATCTCAACACCAAATAACATAACACCAAAAAACACCGGGAAATCATAACACCCAATAACACCACTTTCAGGGCCTCATTTTTTTTTAAAATAACACCACTTTCACGTTGTAACGCACGTTGTGCTGGTAACTTGCGTTGAAACGCAGCCCCAACGCCAAGCCCTTGGAAATCATTGTAACGCCATAACTCAAGTTGGACTAATGCCATATAGGAATAACGCCTATATCACGTTATGGCTCCCTTTCCTCTTAGGTTGATACCATGTAAGTAGGGAATAATGTGTATGCCATTAATTATAATGGTTCGATAAATGTGTAGAGATACAAAGAATAATCTCGAACTTGGCCTTGAGCCCATTACAAAATATCGACTAACACTATTATCCATCATCAATCATAATTCATTCAAACTAGGCAAAGGCAACTTTCTGGAATTCAAAAACTCCCAAAGTTTAAAAAGTTGTGATACTCAATATTTGTTTTCGTATGGTATGTAAAACGTAATTAATTAAATGTAGATTGGGATAGGTATGTTTTTTTGTTTCCTGTTAAGAATGGCAAGGATCTCGTGAAAAGAGTGGTTCCCTAAAGCCGAGGTAATAATTAACAAACCAAGTTTGTGTATTCACTATGTGTGAATAAGTGTGTGAAATATTGAAGAAGAAGAAGAAGGTGAACCATTTTTCTTGTTTTGTGACACCTCTCTGTTTATAGCGAGGTATATATATCTTGGGTTTTGGAAGAACCCGTGTGGTTGATCAACGGCTATGAACATGTCACGCGTTGATCATGTGACGGGAAGACAAGGATGACAGGTGCCATTCTTTCCTTGGACTCATACGGTTCGTACATGGCATGTTTGCTCTAGATTCTGGTTGTGTCTCGCCTACTGTCACGCGTCAGGTGTCATATCCTAACCGGTGGGTGACAGTTAGATGACATTTGTCTGCGCGTGTGTGAGCACGGCCTAAGAGGTCTTCAGGTGATTAAGACCTGGGAGTGTTTGTGTAATGACTTGGACTTATCCCAAGTGTTGATAATGGGTCTTATTTTGGCGTATGTTTACTGGGCCTAAGCCACTAATATCATACGGTTCGTACATGGAATAATTTGTTGTTTTACAGGCTAAACCAACTTGATACCAGTTTATTACTTGATTCTGTTTTTTAGAGCTAAAGCACATGAAAAATTGGCACATTGGATGTAAAGAACATATATTATGTGTTTTTTAGAGCTTAAGTACTTGATTTAGTCGACATTTCTTACTTTGTTACATTGACTACCCTGTTATCTACAACTAATTCTAGATCTCCATCTTCGCTGGTTTTCGTTATCTCTTCTTCCAATGGCTTATAAGTATAAAACCATGCACATACATAATAATACAAAAGGTTTACTACTTGTATCCCACTTACAAGCATGTAATAGTATTCCAATCTACCTCTATTTAAGTTCCTATCAGGCAGCCAATTTCTACCATTTGAGCCTGCAGTGTACTTATGAACCATAGTCACCATTAACGTCCCCGCATACTGTCCAAGCGCAATTGCAGTCCAATGTAGAGCTATAGCTGTGCTTTTCATACTTTCTGGTGACTGATCATAAAGAAACTCAAGTTTACCAACATTAAAGAACGCTCCTGCTATACCATGAAGTGAATACTGAGGAATTAACCAGAAAACGCTTATGGGTATCACCTGAGTTGGCTTGTCAATCAAGTTATATTCTCTTGCTGCATGTTTTCTTTTGATTTCCACAAATGAACCAGCAAATGTGGCACAAACGCTTATAATAAAGCCAATGCCAATCCGTTGTAAACTTGTGATGCCTGCAGGGTTCTTTGTGAAACGGTATGCAAAGGGGACAAATAAACGGTCGTATAACGCAAGGGTAATAATGATTGCTCCTACATCAAAGATTGCCATGCTAGCCGGAGGTATTTCAAATGAGCCTGCTACATGACGGTCCATGGTGCGAGCTTGCATAATGGTAAAAGTATTTTGATGGGAATAAGCCATTATATATATTATTCCTGTGGAAATAATTGGTAATAACCGAATGATTGATTTCAGTTCTTCTACTCTATGGACAGTAGCAATCCGCCATAGTTTCGGCGAGTTTGAAAGATAGTCGGTGTCATTTTCTGTTACTATTGCAGCCTTATCAAACCACCTTAAAGTGACACAGAGAATATATATAAAGTGTTCAAAAGTCAATTAAGTGAATAATGAACCTATGTAATTTTCATTAAGTTTTCAACATATCTAACCTCATCTGATCGGTATGAAGAAGTCGTCCATCCTTAGATATACCTGCATCAAGCTCTTTATTTACATAAAGAAGTTTATCGTCTACTGGTACAACTAGCTTTCGCTTCTTGACTGCAGCAACGATCACTTGAGCAAGTCTAACAAATGGACTTCCTTCTGGTTTCGTTTTTTGATATGATGGAGAGCCTACTAAAAATACTACAAATGCAACAACCATAGCAATTGTTGGAATCCCAAGACCCCAACCCCAACTCACTGTATCTTGGATATACACAACGAGCGTTAGTGCAGATAGACTTGCTAACGACACCAAAAAATAGTACACATTGAAGAAATCCCAGCTTTTCACTTGAGTTTTCATTTTCAAAATGTCAAGTTGATCTGCAGCAAATGCTACAACACAAGGACGTGTGCCTCCTAACCCGACTGATGTAAGGAATAGGGATATATAAAGCACTGATAACTGAGACTGAGACGCCTCCTTGCAGTTTGTTTGTGTGGGACATTGTGGCGGATGGGACTGTGGCAAGAATGCTGATATAGTAATGATTATCATTCCCTGAACAAGATTAACATTTTAGAGATAGACATGATAAATATTTAATTAATGTTTATAAGCTGCTGGTGTGTAGGGGATTAAACCATTTCATATATGAGCAAGGCGACGATGATGGTCCAGTAACGACCAGCAAAGGAGTCGGCTAAGAGTGCACCAAAAATGGGCATAAAACTAGACAGACCGCTGAAGTTGGTCAGGGTGTTGGATGCTTTCTGTTGGGTCAATATTTTACCCAAATATTCCTCACAAGTATTTGAACATAAAATAGCCAAATCACTCACTGAATAAAATAGTAAATTGCTATTCCAGTGAGTGAGTGACATATAACCTTTAACACAAACAAGTCACTGAGTGAACAGTCACTCAGTGAGTTACCTTCAAGATGTTCGGACCGAGTCTAAAAAGAAAGACTCAATCATTCAGTGAGGCGGTACTCAGTGAATGATCCCTGAGCCAAAGAAGAAGGTAATGGAGTCAGTGAGTGATGACAATAACTCACTGACTCCCTGAAGCTATCTCTGAACAAACATGCTTCTTGAGGATGCCTCATGCTCCCTGAGAAAGCCTCATGCTCCCTGAAGATGCATCATGCTTCCTGAGGGTGTCTCATGCCCCCTAAGGCATTATGACAGCAAGTACTAAAAGGAAGTCAAAGCAAAGTACAAGAATTGTCATAGAAGGGGGAATCTAGTTATGACAATTCCAAAAGGATGGTTGGTGCTTTTCCAAAAGAGGAAGATGAGGAGGGACCACTTATAGTGGATGACAACTCACACCTAACCTCACATGCTTTGTTTATTTTGTGCTATATATATGTTTGTTGTAATAGAGATAGCTATCCATCCTAAACAAACACAATAATACTTAGTTTTAGTTAGTATTAGTTGATAGGATGATCCTCTCATTGAATCTCAAGCTTAGCTTGGATCAATGAGAGTTTATTGTCATTCTAACGGGGATGATATACCGAAATTATCCCCGTAAAGAAGTTGAAGATGTTATCATTGTAGTCATGTTGGGTTGAGTAATCTTGTAACAATTGTTCATTATTATTAATGAAGTTCTAATTGATGTTTATCTAGATTTGCTCAAATTACATGGACCAACACTTTCACCAACGGCATGTTCAATTGGTCTGTTAAGTATGTTATCAAATTGGCTTGAAATCCAGTCGCGGCGAATCTGTCACATATCTCATTTGCTGCAATGATATTAAAAGATGTTTATTAGCTTGCAGGCACAAAATGAATGTGAGAGTAATATAAGTTTTTGTTATTATTTATGATTTTTCTTTATATTAGTTACTCTTCCTAGTATAATATGCTTCAGAAATTGAAATGAAGAATGCGGATTCTGTATGATTTTATCAAAAAAGTTAAGAAGGAATAAGGTAGGGGGTCCAAAAAGCATGATAGACTATTGGTAAATTGTTCGTATTTTATGGAATTTTTGTTACTTTAACAAACAATTATTAGTTTGTTAAAAATTTAACCATCCTGACAAACTATTACTAGTAGCTTTTAGCCCATAAAAATATTAGATCTTCAACCACAAAAAACCAATGACCACCATGGGCTGCAGGGGTCAGAGAGTCTGTTTAACATAATGAAATTTGAGGTATTATAATTGTCTTGTTGGGAGATAAAGTTCATAAAACTATGAAAGAGAGGGTGACTGAACATGCTGAACTCGTTATCGTACTTCTTAGAGAACTAAAACTACATATGTATGTTTAGTTAAGATTTGAACATACATACCAAGAATAAAGGGCATGGTTCTAACACCACCAAGCTTCTTTTCCTTGGCCATCTTGATAGGCTCTTCATCTTTCATTGGTTCCATCTACTTGATGTTTTTGGAGTTTTAAGTATGTGTGATGTAAAAGCTTGTAGCAATGGCTATTTCAAGCGAAATTTTGCACACCAGCAACAAATATGATTCGGCTAAGGTGGGGTATTTGACATGCTCACATGCATATCATATGAAGTAACTCAATAAGTAAGACCAGAGGTAAGAAAACAAAATATTGGCCAACTTTTAACTTTAGGTAGGTAAGTCTTCTCAGTAGTATTTCTTAATATAGTAATGGTAACACATATACACTTGCACACGGATGATAATAAGTTAATTGTGAACCCGTCTTATTTTATTCGTAATTTCATAGTATTCAGATTTTTGTAAGTGTGGTTTTGTGATTTAGCCGAAATCGGCAGTTTGGGAATCGGTTAGGATATTTCAAGAAACATATATCTTTTGTTGTTATTATTCATTTCACAAGGTTTGTANCAAAGTAATGGGTTCGGATCGATGAGCATAAGCTCAAAGGGTTGAATATGGATTTGTGGATTGGGATTATATTTGGATTTGTTGACTGAAGAGTTTAGGATTAAATGGAATTGATGATGTCGTTTTATCAGGTTGTGGTAGGAGGTGTTTTGGTTAAAAATAGAATCTTAGGATATGTTAATAATGGTTTTCAGGGTTGAATGAGCTGATAGCAAAAGATGGTAAATGGGTTGTGATATTTTTCTGTGTCCCTGAAAAATCAGGGTAGTAGCCAACAGGCTAGGCAGAAAGTGGGTGTTGCATCAGGGAGTGATGGTGTGAGTATATCAGAAGACAGTCCTGATAAAATAGTTGTTGGGCTTTAAAATCAGGATGTGTTAAATTTATTCTCAGGATGAGCCCAATTGATTGGAAGAAATAGTTGTGTTGTTTGCGACTCAGGGAGTATAAGTTAAAAAAATTAGGGTGCGATAAAGTGTACATGTTGTGGAGATTACAGGTACTAGTACGAGTTGTGACTCAGTGAGATAAATCAGAGATGGCTTAGTTGCGAGCTAAGCTTGATTAAAACCCTGATTTCAAAACTAATCAGGGAGTGTGTTGGTTAAGAAAAATCAGGGTGTGGTAAGCATCAAATGGGAATTAAAGATCAGGGTTGCTCGGTTACGGGCTGAGCTTGAAATGAGTCCCTGATAAGATATGATTGTCAGAGGATATCACGGTCTTAGTATCTCAGGGAGTGTTGAGGTGTGGAATGTGTCTTTCGGGCTGAGGTTATCATTAGTGCGGGAAAACCAAGCAGGCTTGAAGCTATAATGCATCAAGGGGGTGTTAACGAATTGGGTTGATAAGTTAAGCTTGCATCAGGGAGTAGTGGTCAGAGTTGCGTAGCGGATGCGTGATGGGAACATAACCCATAGACTCTGGACCTAAAGGCTCCTACAACCTGAAAACAAAACCCAAGTTCCTGAACTCGTGGTGACTGAACCCGAGTCACTGGAAAATGTAAACCCGAAGCCACTGATGAAAAGTGTGGTGGTTTGCATGTTGGTACTTTCAGGCGCAGCCTGATGAGAAAGTGAGGTGTGGTGTAAAAGGAGTCCTAGGAGTTCTTATAAGTTTTGCGGCTTAAACCTGATGGTATGAAAAGCTCAAAAACTGATGGGTTTGTCAGTGTTCTAAGATGAACACGATTGATGTAATTCAGGGTATGTGAATGTGTTAAAAGAAAACACGGGTGGTATGAAGAAAAAAAAACGAGTCCTTGAACTCTTGTGATTCTTAGTCACTGAACGAGTCTCTGATATGTATCAGAGAGTGCATTTGTTAATGAGTGGGGTATGTCGATGATACTCGACTCAGGGAGTGTTATTGGTGTATGTAAGGCTAAGACTGAACAGATTGAAGTCATGTGAAAAACAAGTTTCACTAGGTCTGATCAGGGGTGGGCATTGAATTAGTGAGCGGGCTTGGAAGCACAAAATGATGTTTGTAATCAGGGTGTGGTACTTGAATCCGAGGATACATCAGGGAGTGTGATGAATCAAGGTCATCGAAATCATGAGACCGAAATGACGATGGGCTTCAGTGGAACTCAAAATATATTGAGAAATATGTTTATCATAAAATCTTCAGGGACTGATATATTTCAGTGTGGTGTATGGTTGAGAACTTATAAAGGTATAAGTATCAGTGATAAACAAAACCAAAAGAATTGACTCTAAACCCACAAAACCAAAAGAATTGACCCTAAACCTTGGGTCACTGAACACTGCTCCCCACTCCCTGAACCTAGGGACTGAACCCCAGTCACCAAGTTCACTGAACCTGGCAGGAACACCTATCTCACTGAACCACACACTAAACCCTCTGAACCTCCATAAACCAAACAGGTCACTGAACCCATTGAACCCCACTCCCTGAACCGGTCCCTGAACCCCCTGAACCTGGTCAGCAAACCTTATTCCCTGAACCCACTAACTGAACCCTCATTCCATCATTTACTGATCCACCTAGGCTATTTGTATGTTCAAATAGGGGGAGACTGTTGGGTCAATATTTTACCCAAATATTCCTCACAAGTATTTGAACATAAAATAGCCAAATCACTCACTGAATAAAATAGTNACTTTAGTTGATTTAGGCTAATATTCCCTAGTACTGGTCGAGAATCTATCGGGTAATCCAAGGGAATTATTATATGCCAACTGAGGACCTCATTATACTATGAGCATTGTTTGACAATTTGACATGGTATGTATAATCACATGCCTAAACTTACGTGTCAGTAGGGATGAGAAGAAAAACTAAAATAAGAAGAATGAGAAGGAATTTTAGTAACACATTTTAAATAAGAGTGAGAATTTTTAAGAGAAATACATCTAGTTTTGTAAGTGCACCTAAAATGTGTGGTTGTGGACTTGTGGTTTCTTCTCACTATTCTCATTTTAATTTTTCTTCTCATTTAACTCTGTATCAACATACTATAAGAGCACCGTTACCAAGGTATTCACAAACCAATAAACCACTGTCTATTTAGGCACAAAATTAGTACATGTTTAGGCCTCCTAATAGTTTCGTTGTACTATATCAATCATTTAAATGATACAATTTCTTGATTGATATAAACTCACCGAAGTAAAAAAAAAAATGGCAATCTCGACTCGGTGTTGTTATTAGCATCTGGGGATTGCTTATGGGACTGCTAAGACACGGCAGGTCGAACAGGTCAACACTTAGAAATGTTGCTACATAAGAACGCGCCCAAATGAGTGAATAACGGGTTCTCAACATATCGCCCAATGCCCCCATACTATGATTTGAGAGAAATTCATAGTAATATTCAATTATTCATTGATCCTTGAAGGTTGATTACAAAGAATATTTATTATAGGTCATTTCTATTCTTGAGAGGTCAGCCTACATTATGTTTAGTTTTTGTTCGTAACAATCACCTATATTTTGTTGTTGATAAATTCTTGTAAATGAGTTTCAGTCAAGGGTTTAGCTAACCGTAACTCAGATTAAAAAAAAATAATAATAATAAAAAATAAATAAAAAAAATGGTTTGGCTAGCACTATTGTTCAGGATCCCGTAATTACTAAAATAGATAAAATTTTTGGTTCTCTTTGGTATTTGATTAATATTTGTGCACGCACAGGGTTTTTAAAATTTCGTTTTGATTATGTATTATTATCGATTAAGAAAATGAATCACTTAACATGTTTCAATTGATTTTACTTGGTGGACTAAAAATAAAAAAATCATATGTATATATGTTATAATCTACCTATTATTTTATGAAAATGCTTTTGGATTAAAAATTATATTTTATTATTCAAGCAAAATCACATGATGATACTTGACTTGCATGATATGTTAGTGATATATGCTTTTAGTTTTGCAAACCCACGCTATCAATTTACGATGCGTTTTGTAATTGTGATATTTCTTTTACTTATTTTTTCGTTAAAATATGTAGCATATTTAGATAGCTTTGAAGATTGATTCATTTCTTTGATTATAAATAACCATCATACCATGTTTACTAATGTACCTTTTTGTTTGGAAAATTGTATTTTCATAAGTTTGTGCTAAAAAATGACAAAGAGTACATTCGCAAGTCTTTTAGGATTGTTTGAATCCTTACCGACCTTTCACTTTAGTGCAACTTTCTTTACAATTGGCCTAAATCATCAAGGTAAAAGACACCCATATTTTAGACCGTTGGTTGACACCCATCGTGTTATCAATGACAGCAAACACCTGCTAAGTTTCATTAACTCATTCAAAGACACCTGCTAAGAATTCCTACCATAAAATTCCCCATATAAGCACTAAATACATCTTTGGTACATTAAAATACATTCATGTATTATCTAAATCAGCAACTCAACTTAATTATACACTAATACCTTGAGCAGGCGTAGAAAATCCTTCCATGACAATCATGTGTTGATACTTAATCCTCCTCTAGAAAACGCACATAACAAATTGCATTACTCTTTAGTGTGTGTGATAAGATCATAAAACTGTAAAAACCACTTACATTTTGCATTATAGTGAGGAGGATAACAACAAAGTTAGTTATAATATCAAATAAGAAAACTCCGGATTAGAACTAAAGGGGTGTTTGGTTATGCTTATTAAAGGTGCTTATTGGCTTATTCAATTACCATAGCACAATAAATTTATGATAAAGCTATAAGTTTTTTTGAGAAGCTTAGTAAAAAAAACCCCTGAACTCTCAATTAATTTTATCGTAGCTTAGTGTGTTTATAGNAAAAAAAAAAAAGTTGGTGTGTATAACAAAAAAGTTAAACCATAAAAAGCTAGATAAGGCATAAGCCAAAGTTCTGTTGAGGTCTCTTTCGGATTCTATTCAGAAGCTAAAAGAGGTTAACACATAAATCATAAGTATAGAAGAATGGTTGTATCTCACATCCGTGACTACCAACTCAATAACATTATCGCAGTATAGTAACGTAATAACCTGATTAAACACTATATGTTCTTGCTTAATAATTCTCATGTACATACTTTAATTCCTTTACAACGGCATTCAGGAGGTGATTGTTATCAAATAAGGATTGTGATGCGTGCATTTTTTTTAAATAATTTAAGGAAAACACCTTCTAAATTCAACAATGACTATCTAACCCATGTGTTTGTTTGTTTGTTTGTTTGTTTGTTTGTTTGTTTGTTTGTTTTTGTTTTTTGTTTTTGTTTTTAATAATTAGCTTTGTATAACGTTTTTAATTGACAGACATGCTGAGGTTGATGTTGATATTATTGTTTAACTTCAACTATTGATATCATGTTGTACAAAATGTGCGAGTTTAGTAGCACATAATGAGCGTTAATGAAGTTAAAATATGCTCCGTAAAATTTTTAAAATGTTTTTATGGATATTCATATATAAATTTTAAATAACAATTTCATTAGTCGTTGTTATAAGTAGAATCGCATATATTTATTTTCATATCACAATAACTTGTGCTTACCATTTGATATTTATATTCCCGTTACTAATAATTTATCCGTATTTAATATTCAAACCCGTGTATGCATAAATTAAACTTTTAAATAGAATAACATGAGTCCTTATTTAAAAAATATTCTAATGGATGAAAGTCTAAAACTAACACTATTAAAACTAATTCACATATTTACCAAATTTTGTAATTTTGCTGGATGAAAGTCTAAAAACTAATATTAATACTCATGTAATTTTAAACAAAGTTAATATTATAAAGTATAAGGGGTATAAAGTGTAAGGGGTTATTTGTGTTTTTTCTAAAGTTATTAAAAAACATGAAAACTTGTAAGTTTTTGTTTTCATAAATTTGACACCTATATTTTTATGCATTTTTTTCTTAACCAAATTTCTCCACCAAATTTATTAAGTTTGACCAAAATCAAATTAATTTTGACTTTCTATTGACCAGTTATATTGCTTGATTTCGCATACGTGGCAGAATCGAGCTATCATATTGGTCTAATTTTTTTCAATAAAAAGGGTTTTGAAAAAACACTCCAAAATGATGTAATTCTTTTATTATATAAATGATTGAGGACTGTTTACTAAAATTAGAAGAGATAGCGATTATAAAAACTAATAATAAAAACAAGAGATTATGTATCCAAACGCTGCCCACCTATTAAACATTTTAATTTTAGGCCATGCATTTTCTTAAAACTAACTTATGGGCCACTCAAGTATATGTTTGTTTTCCATTAAAACAAGGACAATATTTTTTGCGGCAATTATTGGGAGTTTTATAGGGTGCGGGAAAAAACCTTTGTTTTCCATAAAATGTTTTGTGGAAAACAAAGAAAACAGATATCTCGTTCAAATCCTCGTTTTCTAATAAAATGTTTTGCAAAACACAAAATCCCCTATTTCATAACTTAACAAGAAAAATTACAAAAGAAATTTTAGCTGTTTTCCTTTGTAACTCACAACTCTCCCTCTATTTTTTCAAAATAGAAAATACAAATATTAACTAAACACGTTTTCTATATTTTTAACTGTTTTGTGGAGATAAATTCTCTTCCAATTTTTTACGAAACTAGAGATAGAAAATAAAAGACTTTTTTTTTCCAACTACACGCACCCTATACTATTTAACTTATTACATTAATTTTCTGGTAAACCTTTGATCCATCATCATCAACAAGGTTATAAATAGCGTGAAGCGCGGCGTAGCGGCATAGCCAAGCCTCAAGCTTTAGCGTGAGGCGTTGCGTCATAGCGTTTTTAAGGCGTGATTCAAAGCGGCAAAAAATGTTTATAGAGTTGTCAATATTAGTTAGCTAATATGCTTAAAACTCAGTTATGGATTTACTAAGCCCGAATAAATACTTGTAAATAAGCTCAAGTCCAATAAATCTCTTTAACAAAATTAAAAAATAAAATAAAATCTTAAAAGCTTCAAAAAATGGCGCCACGCCTTGCGCTATAGCGCGCTTTATCACGCTTTATTGCACGCTACGCCTAGAGATAACGCCTTGACCTGTTTCGTAACGTGGAGGCCACGCCTCACGCTATGGCGCCGCTATAGCGGCGCTATAGCGCGCTATTTAGAACCATGATCATCAATCATAATTCATTCAAACTAGGCAACTTTATCAAATTCAAAAACTTCCAAAGTTTAAATAGTTGTGATACATATTCAACATACAAACCCCACGATGTGGATAACTGTCACACTTGACATCGTAGGCTTAGAAGAAATGCAGCACTTTGAGCCAAAAAAGTCCATATGTTGAGTGTTGGGATCGTATGGCTCAATATGAAATCTAACACAGCTGTAACTAGATATGATATTCATGTGGAAAAATACGACGCGCGCCAATATATTGTCGCATGCTATTTAACTTACTCAGACAGAATTTCACGATTATTATGGTTTTACAATGATTCTGACTCTATATCTTTTACATGAAATCACAATTTGCACTTATATGTTAAGAAATCACATCAATAGGAATCACTAAGAAAACCGTGATCACAAAAACTCACAACAACCTTGTACAATAACTAAAAAAACGCAAAGTAAGAGCGTTAGAAACTATAGAGCAGATAAATAACTTTGATTGATATTACTTATTAGTATGTGATATAAAGGTTTACAATTCTATAAAAGATTTATCGATATATTTAAGAGGTAGCAAAACTTTGGTTAAACTCATTTCTTAATTCTTATTAAAACTTTGGTTAAATTGCATATGAATTGGGCCTGGAATTATAATTTGATTAATTTCCATATCTGCCAGGCCCAACTTGGTCTAGCTCTTTTATATTAGCAGCAGAGTAGGCCCAAGTTGTGTTCAATATCTGTAATTCTGTATACAACTCATTCAACAACTATGTTGAAGAAGCATCTGTCTTGTGTCTTTTGCATCTCAACATGATTGTTTGATATTGGATGATATTTCAATATATTTTCAACAAATCATTACTTTGTATACTGATTGTCACCAATCTCTGTAACACTGAACTTTCCAAAATATGTCACGCTAGGACAGAAAATAACCGGAAAGCAATATCATGTTAACGAGTGTCTAACAGGCTGCTGAATTTGTGTATCACAAACACTTGGGTCATATAAGTCGGTTTCTGTTTCATAGAACAAGCTTGAGAACCCCAATCGCTCAATATTGGAGTTTCGTTTTTTCTTTGTATACCTTACATGTAGATAGCAGGTTGTCAACGCAATGTCAAGGTATTAAAGATCA
Organism: Artemisia annua; assembly: GCA_014162995.1. NCBI lineage: Eukaryota > Viridiplantae > Streptophyta > Magnoliopsida > Asterales > Asteraceae > Artemisia > Artemisia annua. The sequence goes on from LBNU01007235.1 coordinate 245,152, forward strand.
ACATTTTGCAACATCATTCGGATTATTGGATATGTATCATCCAGTAACATTGATCTAGTATATGATATTGATGGTAGTATGATCATGTATTCAAGAAGTTTTACCTTAGTTAATGGCAAACATTTTATTGACAATGTCTTAAGCTCCTGTTATGAACAACTAACCATTTTCACTACATCTAAGTACATACTATCATTCAAATGACAGCAATTCGTTACAGGATATCCTACTACAAATATCATGTACAAATATACATTCCTGTAGTCTAATTATGTACCTAAGCAATAAAATCAGAAACAGAATCAAGTGCTTATACCCCGAAAAAACCCATAACAACAACAGCAACACACTTTCACGCAACACGTTCTAATAAACCTGATTTGATAGATTTTGCGCTCCTATTCCAGCACCACCTCCATCCTCACCAGAGTCACCATCGTCATTTCTATCCATCCTAAATTTTTTGTACGCTTCTTCTGATTCGGTATCCGAAAGTTCAAAAACATCATTTCTATCCATCCTAAATTTTGTGTACGCTTCTTGTAACTCGGTATCAGAAAGCTCAAAAACATCAGTTTCTTTTTCCTTTCCTTTGCGTTTTTGCTCAGCATTTGAACCAACATTTACACCGCGCTCTTTGGTTGGTCTCCCTCTCCCTCTCCCTCTTCCCCTGCCTCTTTTCGCAGCAGATGCTTTTCGTTTGGATGCAGCAATTAGTTTTCTAACTTCTTTGGCTTTTTCTGGACTATACGATAACTCGATTAAACTCCTCANACATTTACACCGCGCTCTTTGGTTGGTCTCCCTCTCCCTCTCCCTCTTCCCCTGCCTCTTTTCGCAGCAGATGCTTTTCGTTTGGATGCAGCAATTAGTTTTCTAACTTCTTTGGCTTTTTCTGGACTATACGATAACTCGATTAAACTCCTCATTTTTTGCTTTCTCACTTTTCTTTTCATTGGCCTTTTTCCCTTGCCTTTTTCGTGATCATTTTCCTCTTCATCACCAGTACTTATACTACTAGTTTCCTCTTCGGGTATTGGCTCTGATGGGGTATCTTCTGTCTTTTCGCTGTCAGTATTAGTATTTGCTCTCATCTCTGCATGACTTCTTACTCGAAACGGAGTAGCTTTGGATACCCGGGCCATTTTCTTTAACACTGTATTTACCCACAAACTATTGTTACACCTATGTAGTTACGGTGTTCTTATCGCGATTCAATTTCCATAAGAACACAAAATAAAACAATAAGCAATTCAATTTCGATATAAATCTGTTCTATACCTAACATTATATAGAACTTGAATATGCCAAAAGAAATTTAAAGAACATGTAACTAGACGAATTTTAATATGATTTATAAAACATCATATCATATAAACATAGTGACAAAAATTGAATATATGATATCAAAATCATCACAAACATGCTACTAGATGAATAATATATNTTCTTTTCTCTTGCAAATAAAAACTATTCAGAACATAAAGAAATAACAAATTATTATTCTTTTCATCTCTTTGATCACCTTCATTGATATCCAAAAAAAACCATGAGAACACAGAACTAAAAAATTTCCTTCCTCCTTTTTAACTTGAACGACAAGTATACAATACCTAACTATAGAATATTCTAGATTACATAATATTCTAATTCTAATAATATATTCAGTCTTTATCTTCGAGCAGTACTTTGACTTATCAACGAGCAGTACTTTGATCATTAGCAGTACTTTGACTTTAATACTTCAGCAGTACTCTGAAGAGCAGCACTTTGATATCCAGCAGTACTTTGATCTTTTATACCCCAACAATACGTAATTTCTTACGAGGAGGGGAAGCTATTTCGGGAACATAGTAATCTGGGTGCTATAGTGGGGTATAGAGGGTGTAGGGGTTATAGTAGGTACTATACGAATGTTACTACCATATGCTTGCATATACCCATTATATGCTTGCATATAGGGATCATTCAGGGAAAGTTCTATTCCTAAGTTAACTAAGATATTCTAGGCTAATTCTTCCTGAGAATTAGAGCCAATAGAGAAGTGACTAGGAGTAGCCAGAGCATACTCATAACTATCCGATGAGGTATCCTCATCATCAGTGTCTAACACTATGATAGGATCGTTAAAGGATGACATATCTAACTGTCATTTCCGAGTAAATGCCTTAGTATAATTCTAACCTATATAACTATCTTAAAGGCAATATGGGGAGTGCAATAGGGTATCTAATCCTAGAGGAAAGTTAGAGGATGCAATAGTGAGTCTAACCTAAAGGCAAGTCGGGAATTCTAACCTAAAGGCAAGTTAAAGGGTTTAACCTAAAGGCAAATTGGAAAGTGTAACCTAGAGGCAGATCAGAGTGTCTTCTGGTACGGAGGACTTTTTGAAAAATGGTTATAGTTTCAGGAAAAACCTTTTGTTCTCTATAACCGAGGCTCTGAGACCAATCTGTAACACCCCCATTTTTCATAGATCGCAGCGGATTTAGAGTTGGGGTATTACTTCATGGAAGCAAAGACAAGATAATAGAAAACGACTCAAAAAGAGACGTTTTTGAAAAAAAGCGTTATCATTCATTTATTCATCAGAGTTTTTATAGTAAAAGATATACTTTTACCAAAAGTGAGGTCCCAAAGACTCCATGTTACGGAAAAACTGATGAATGATAACTATTATAGACATCCTCATGTCCAGTGTCACACTGTGCCAGGGTTCCTAAAGTGCTCATATACCTAGGATACATGCTTAAAAGTCAACACTAGGTTGAGTGAGAGTCATAGGTTTAGGGTGTGGGTAAAGGGTGAATACAAGATCCACAGGGTTCAGCTTAAACCCGAGGAATAAAGGTTTTAGGAAGTATTATTGCACTAAGCTCATGAAACCGCACTGACAGTCCGGGTCATGGGGACTGCAGACCCAACAATGAGGGGACAAGAAGGATAACTTGCCAAAGTTAATCCTTAGAGGTTTCAAGTATAGTACTTATTGGTTACCCGGCTAAGGTAAACCAACGGGAGGTGTCAAACTCCAATAGATCTATCAACTATACTCGCGTTCACTTGTGT
>LBNU01007235.1:248298-260993 GCA_014162995.1 Artemisia annua
AATATTTACCTATTTTACCCTCAAGTTAACTATATTTGCAAAACTAGTCCTTTTTAACTATATAACTTGTTTTACTTTCTATCTTAAGGTTTCAAAACTTTGAAAAAAGGGTCCTTGCACTTATAACTTCTATGGAATGTCAAAAACAGTCCCTAGACTTTATAGTTTCAGGAATTTATAGTATATACCCTTATACATGTAAACTTTTGCATAACTAGTCCTTTTTCCATGCAAATTGTATTCTAATGAGATAATTAAGTTTCCTAGCTTATATTTAGTTAATATATATTTAACTAAGTGTCCCTAATCAGATTATATCACATAATGAGGCAATTTAGCACATAAATACCTAATTACCTATTATTAGGGTTTCTAAATGAAAACTTTAAAAAAGAAAGGTTTAAGGCTATCCTAAGGATTCTAAGGCATGTCCTAGATGTCATGTATTATTTCTAAGGCTACTAGGATCAAGTTCGAAGCTTACCTAGGTCGTGGGAACCTTAACGCTACTATTAGGGTTTTCTCGGCTCAAATCTTAACTCGACAAGGTTTAGGCCTCTTGTACTCGACTCCTAAGTGTTCTAAGGTCCTAATACTATAGAAGTGTGTGTGATAAAGAAGAGAGGGAGGTATGAATAGAAATGGTAAGGGATTGCTCGCTATTTATAGGGTCTGTTTGTGTAGCGAGCAAGAAAACGGAGTAGGAGGTGGCGAGGAGGGGGGAAGTGATGAGGCAAAGCTATATGATGACTAAGGTAACCTAGGTGGTGACTATGGCAAGCTACTACTAGCTAGAGGGCGGGGTAGGATGGTGGTGTGGCAGTTTTGGGGCTATGGCGGTTTAACGGGGGAGGAAGGTGACGCAGCACCTTGCTTGGGTGCTTGGGAGGTGATAGGGTGCTACCTAAGTTCTAGGGAGGTACTAAGGTGTTTGGTTACTAGGTTTGAGGTGCTAAGGTGGCTTGGTTTTGGTTTTAGGTTTCATTTTATCCTAGTTTTGCCTAGAAAGTTTTTAGGGTTTTGTCTAGGGTTTGGTGCCTAATTTTGTGTCCTATGAGTGTTTAGTGGCTAATACTAAGTCCTAGGAGGCTTATACTAACTGGTGGTAACTTATGTAAAGATTTGGGAAACTTTAGACCTAGTTCCGGGAAGTTGTGACCTAGTTAGGGTTTTGTGCTTATGAGACTTGTACCGAAGTTCTAAGGAGTTGTACTATGATCTAGGGAGTCTAATATATCCTAAGGTTACTAATGTAAGTCATACCTAAGCCTTGAACACATTATAGCATGTATGGATAAGCAATTAGGGTTTTAAAGTTAACCGTAAACACATAGGTGCACTTAGGGTTTTCTAGCAAGTATAGTGTACTAGAGTGATAGTTTACTTAGTGAAAATGTGTTTGTGACCTTGACTTGACATACCAGGATGTTTACATTAAGTAAACATAGTAGTGGTTGGAATTTGTGGAAACGTGAGCTTGTCTAAGGGTTAGTTAAGTCATAAAGAGATAATAAGGCAAAAATTTGGCTCGGGAAATTCCTATAGGCATTTCTAACCTAGTTTGTGCTTTATAAGGGCCTAAGTTAAGTTAGTAAGGCATTTCTATCATATAGGGAGTTAGTGGGAAATTTGTGAGGTACTACAAAAACTTTTTGGAGATAATTGTTTCTAAATGTATCGAACTTGCCACCATTTACTATGTTGTGTAATGAACTTTTTTTTGCTAATGTGTGTATCAAATTGCCTAATCTGTCCTATGTAGTGGATATTTAAGATTGAACCCGTTTTGTGCCAACGTGGCACTTTGACATTTGTTGACCCCGTTTAAATAACTCCGTTACCGTTATTTTATCCCCGTTTCTCTCTCTATAACCCTACCACACTCATTAATTTCCCTCCCAAAAAAAACGCACACCCTTTTTTTTCCACCCAAATTTACTCTCTCTCTCAAACCCTAATTTCTAATTACCAGTTTCAATCAAACCTTCTTAAGACTATTTTTTTTTAATGCGATTCAAGGTATGTTTAACTATTATATCTCTTAATTGTTCTTTAATTAGAATTTAGAATTTGCCCTAATATTTAATTTCGTATTTTGTAGAATGGTTATACCTGGACCTGATGGTATTGATTTGGACGTGTGGAATGATGGGATTTTTCTGCATGAACCTTTAAGATACGAGGATGGTGTGATTTTAAAGATGTATGTGGCCAGGCTATCGTATGAAGGAGCTTAGAGGGTTGATCAAGAAATCACTTATGGCTATGCATATGTTTGGTATGTATTATAGACTTCCTGAGTGTGATTTAGATCAGGGTCTAGTGAAAGTAGAAAATGACACTGACTTGATTCACATGTATGACCTGTCCAAAAAGCATGGTGGAATAGAAATGTAAATTGACCATTGTGACATTGACCTGACTAAATATTTAGCACCGCCTGACCCTAGTACATTAAGTGAGAGTGATGGGATGCTTTCAAGTGATTCTGATGATTCTGATGACAATGACTATTCTAACAAGTCCTTTGATTATCTAAGTCCTGGTGAAGAAGAGCTTATTCAACTTAGAAGCAGGAATGCCGATAAAACAAAGGAAAGATCAATACCTATACCAGACATGATTGCTAATCCTAGTAGGACTAGACAAAATCTGTTAAACAAAAGTGAAGTTTCAGTTGAGCATAATGTAACCACCGATAAAATCTCATCACTATCATTTCCACTACAATACCTATATCAGGTATTTCACAGGTAAATTTTTGCTTTTTAAGTGCTTTTGACTACTTGCATGACTCTCTAGACCTGCTCACGTATCTACACAAGCCAAATATCTCTACATTCACATCATATAAACTCTTAAGTATGTCAAGCATAAGATCACAACACTACCACAATAAGTAATCTATCATTTTAACACACTATATCTATCACAAAACCAAAATAAACCCTAATCTAACACTAATCAAGCCTTTGTGTTTACGGTTATCTCTAAAACCTTAATTGCTTATCTAAACTAGTTTGGAAGTGTTCAAGGCTTATGTATGAGTTACTTTAGCAACAATAGGATATCTTAGCACCCCTAGACCCTAGTACAACCTCTTAGAACTTAGGTACAAGTCTCTTAAGCACAAAACCCTAATTAGGTCTTATAAGTCCCAAAACTAGGTTAAACCTTCCCAAATCTTTACCATAAGCTACCACCACTTAGTATAAGCCTCCTAGGACTTAATCTTAGTCACTAAACACTCATAGGATCCTAATCTAGTCACTAAACCCTAAGCTAACCCTAATCTCTCACTAAACCAAACTAGGTCTAAACTAAACCTAAAACTAAGCTACTTAAGCACCTCAACTAAGTATCCTAGCACCCTAGCACCTCTAAGCACCCTCCCTAGTACCTCCCCAAGTAGCTTACAAGTAGGTGCATTACCTACTTGTCACCTACTTGGAGTTTCGGCTAAATCACCACCACAAGAACCCTAGGCCAACCTATAGACCACCTTAGTCACCATGATAGCTTGTATGAGTCGTGTATAGTTGCCATGAATCACCACCCTCCCCCTCATGCCACCTCGACCCTTGTTTCTTGCTCACTACTCCTAACGAGGGGTATAAATACCCCTTACCTGTCATCACTTCAACTCACACCTTCACCTCTTATCACCTCACATATTCTGGTCCTAGTAGTAGTAGAACCTTGGTAGCATTAGAATTCGAATATGATAGCCCTAAGACCTTGTCGAGTTTCATTTTTGCCTAGAAAACCCTAGTTACCCACGTTAAGCCTCCCTTTGGTCAAGTAAGCTTAATTTTTGATTCTAATAGCTTTATTATAGTACTAGGTTAGTATTTGGATGCCTTAGAACCCTTGCCAAAGCCTTGATCATTTTCCTTTAGGACTTTTCATTTTAAAACCCTAGTTTTAGTCGAATTGCCTATTTTATGCTATAAGCCCTTACCATAAGCTATAAGCTAGTTTAGGAAACTTAGTTAAGCTAATATTAGTTAACCATAATCTAAGAAACCTTTTTGTTTCATAAAAATATAGTTTGCATGGAATTAGGACTAGTTTTGCAAAGTTTTCCATGCATAGGGGTATATATCGTAACTTTCTGAAAATATTAAGTCTAGGGACTATTTTTGACCTTTTTTAGAATTTTTAAGTATAAGGACCCTTTTTGCAAAATTCTTTAACCTTGGGATAAAAAGTGAAATATTTATAAACTTATACGGACTAGTTTTGCAAATGTTATAAAGTTAAGAGTATAAATGGTAAATTTTGAAAAATTATAAGTCCAAGGGTCATTTCTGTTATTTTCCTAAAATATATAAGCATAGGGACTAGTTGTGTCAAGTCTAGATAGTTAAATGTCTAAATGATATAAGTTTATAAGTTTAGGGTAGATTTTGTAAATATATAAACTATAAGGGTATAAAGTGAAGTATTTTCATATAAAACTAAAAACTATCTTTTACTTAACAACATAACACAATAGTAGGGAGCTTCATGTGAGGGGTTTCATTTGGGTATTCGTTTTGACGAGTTGCTGGGTTTATGATTTAAAGTGCCCTGGCTCCTCAAACGTTTACTAAAGTACGTAACAACGTGACACAGTACTAGGGAGCTTCATTTGAGGGTTATATACTTCTGAATTATGATGGCCCGAACGGTATTATGTTTAATAACATAATGCAATACTAGGGAGCTTCATGTGAGGAGTATGTAATTCTGGATTATGATGGCCCGAACGGTGTTATGTAAATTTAGAAACTATAAGAATGATCACTTGAAAAACTTAAGTAAAGATAACTAGAGCTTGACATACACCCACACCTATAATAAACCCCAGGATACGTGAGTAAGCGGTCTAATCTCCGAGTCACTTTTACATCAATAAGATTTCCCTAAGCCCAGGTGAGTTCATAGCCTCACTCTTTCTAAATGCTTTATAAGCCCTGTGAGGGGGATGCATGCTTACTTTTCTCTCTAAATCGAATACAAGTCTTTTTCTTTGGTTATTGCACGAGTAAACTACCTGCTACCACTACATAACTAAATTCATGAATATAATCACTTGCGCGTGAACGCGAATATAATTGATAGATCGATTGGAGTTTGACAACTCCCGTTAGTTTGCCCTTTTCTAAAGGCACCAACAAGTATTATATTTGAACCCTTTGAAGGATTCACTTTGGCAAGTTATCCTTCCCGTTCCAACATGGTCTGGTCTGCAGTGCCCCATGATCTGGACTGTTAACGTGAGGTTCATGAGCTTAGTGCAATAACCCACTCATGATAATTGTATATGCATTGCAATTATCATAAACATTACATTTTCCTTGAAGGGTGTAACAACTGAACCCTATGGAACTTGTATGCACTATCACTTAAACCTATGACTCTCACTCAACACCTAGTGTTAACTTTTAAGCATGTATCCTAGGTATATGGCTGCTACGGATCTATGGCATGGAGCGGCACTGAACTTGGAGGACTCTCAACCCTGTTATCATTCAAATACTATTTCACACTTAGATTTACGGGACCTCTTCTTAATGAAAACTCTGATATTTTAATGAATAATAACTTATTTATAAAAGCGTCTCTTTTCGACTCGTTTTCTATTATTGTGACTGTGATTCCATGAAGTAATACCCCAGATCTAAATCCGCTGCGATCTGTGAAAATGGGGGTGTTACACATGATGAGTTCTTGACTGAATTGTTAAGAAAATTAAAGGGAGATGATTCTGATGCAAACTTTCAAGACCCTTTTGTTGGTGTTGAATCAAGTCAAGACAAGTATCCTGTGATCAAATAACTCATTGGAAATCGAAGGAGCCAAAGGTAATTATTTATACTTCTTTATACCATGTAATACCTTTACTTGAATTATGTATGCATTGACTTAGGCCTAACTCATGTTTTATACTTTGTTATTTTGACAGCTGAAAGAAAAGTATGAGAGTGATGCAAAATTGAAAGAATGCATCACATACTGTGCATTAGCCAATGGTTTTTCAATATGGTATGAAAGGACTACAAAAGACAAGATCATTGCAGTTTATGGACAAAGAAAACCAAAACTCAAAGAACCTAAGCTAGGCAAACAAAGGAAGCAAGTCAGGTACCCTAGTGTCTGTGGTGAAGAAACTCCTAAGTAAGGCTATTCATGCAAGTCAAACAGAATTGTAGATTCCAACTCAAGATGAAATCCCAAGTCAGGCTACAAATGAACAAGTGCAGATACCTCAAGAAGTTCAACCAAGAAATGTGCAATTCCAGATGCCAAGAAGGTTACCGAGCCAAAGAGTCTTGCAAAAAAATTTGTCAAAATCTGTTCATGGTGAAGGAAGCTCAGCAAACAATGCAATGAACTTAGATTAGCTATGCAGTTAGTTTAAGTACTTAAGTAACTTTTATATTGCCATATTTTGTGTATTAATTTTGGCAAACAAAAACTTGCAAATATGCAGTTAACTATCTTAGGATGCTATGTAACTTTAGATTGCCATCTTTTGTTTATTATTTTGGGCAATCAAACTCCAGTAATTGATATTTATGTTAGTTGACTTTATAAAGTCAACTGTCAACTTTTATGAATTAAAAAGCCTTTGTATTAGGCAAATTTAGTCCATACATTAAGAATCTTTACATTCACTGTTTTTTTCTAAGCCTGCACATTCACTGTTTTTTTCTAACCCTGAAATACTTGCAGCATTGAAACACCAAACAGTGAAACAACAAACATTGACTAGCTTTTAACTGCTCTTTAACTACTTTTGCAACATTGATAAACCAAAATGAAACACCAATTCATGGTACTGCATACACTTAGCCTCTATAAAACCCCTAAAACACCAACCCACCCATTCAAGCATCCCAAACTAAAAACCACAAATTGCAACAGTGGCTTCTAACAAGAAAAAAGGTTTGTCTTGTTCATGGTGCATACTCATATCTGCAAACACCCCATGAGTTACAACATTGACTGTTTTTTTTCTTTTTTTTTTGTGCAGAGATCATTTACATTTCAAGCAGTGATACAAGTTCTGAACCTGTTGAATATCAGATGCCATGGTCAGAGTACTTTCCCAAGGTTGGACCATCTAGTTCAGATGACGAAATTCCATCTTATCAACCCAAAATTGGTTCAAACTCAAAAAAAGTTGATGCTAGTAAGCTTCCAACTCCACAACAGCTTGCAAAGAAGGCTTTTGATGAGATGTTTAAGGTGCTAGGGCTTTCTAACAAACACAATTGTGAACAGATGGGTATCAAACCATTTTTTGCAAAAATGCCAAAAGATGCAACAGATGGCTTAAAGGGGAAGGGGAAAAAACTATGGGTTAGTTGTATTTGACATTCTAAAGTCAAATTTATCTATGGCTAAAATGCCAATCAATAAAACTGTTGTAACAGTCTATGAACTATGTTATTAGACTTTCTAAAGTCAATTTTCAAGTTTATGATATCCATGATAACTACAAGCTACAAATACCAACCGCTAGTGTTTATACCATTCAAAACTGTAAATTTTTCATTGCTTTACAAAAGATTGACTTTATGGAGTCAAAGTCCATTACATTAGCCTAGTTAATCAATTACAACTACTAACTACTTACACTTCTAGTCATCATGAACCTAAATCAGCTTCATACTTTCGTTCCAAATACAACACAAAACACAATCAAAATCCCAATCAAAATCAGAAATAGTTTGTCATACAATTGTAGCTTTGACTTGTTGCAAGTCAATTCATCAGCCAACAACTTCTTTTCCATAGTCAGGACATGAATTTGTTCTTGCATCTCATTCCTTTGAATCCCTCTCTTCCCCTTCTGATGCTCTTCCCAAAGAAAATCCCTATAATAATCACTGGGCAAGTCTTCATCAAGAAACTCATAATACCCACGCTTAGGGCCTACATATTTGGGACAAGCAATGAATCGTTTCCCTGGATTCTCCCTAGTCCATGCCGTTTTCACTATCATTGCAAGACCACATCCATGGTACGGTTTAACATACTTCCCAATCACTCTTGGTGTGCCAGGAGCATACTGAGCCATGATCTTATGATGCGTGGGTTTTGCAACCTTCGCAATAAGTTTTACCTCTCAAGGGATCTTGAGAAGCTTACAACCCCCACCAGGCAGTGTACCTGACCGATGTAGTATAGTGAAGTGGCAAGTACCGGGAGATTGATCGTTCTCTCGGGGAATAGTACCGTCAGGATTGAAAACTACTCTAATTTAGGTCTAAGGGTTGAGGGATGATTCTTTTTGTATTTTTTTATATTTTATGAAAGCAAGTAAAATCTCGGGTATTTGGAAGAGTGGGCGGAATTAGTTGCTAGTCAACTAACCCAAATATCTACTAATGCAAATAAAATAAAATAACATAATCAAGAAAGTCAATGTTGAGAACTTATATGGAGAAAAAGTGTGTACTTGATGTCCTTCGTCCCTGCTACTTTTACTGTTAATGGTTGTATACATTGTGTGGAGACGTTGTTTCCTTAACCATCGTAGCCGTGTACACTCTATCCCGTAACTCTATAAGCTCCACTTCCACGCCTATGTCGAAGCGACTAAAAGCTCCTACAATTCAATCATTATTCGCTTAGCATAAATCACACATATAATCGTAAGTACCACACTCCATGTTATCTTAGAGTCAAGCAAGTTACCGTATAGGAGGTTAGCCAGTTTTCTTAAGCCTAACATCGACATCACCCACCCACAACAATCAATAACAAACCAACAACAAGTAATTAATAGCTAGGTTTCATTAGATCTAAGCAAACACAAGAGAAACCTAGCCTAGCATGTTAAAGTAAAGACAAGCATAAGATATAATCAAGCAACACATAGAAATATTGATTGATTTGAAAGGAGACTTATCTTTAATTGAACATGAATGATTCAAGGGTGAAAAACCACTGAAAATACAGTAAACCACGACCTAGGGTTTATCCCTAAAGTTCTCCCAAAAGTTGCACACTCTTCAATGATCAAATCAATGATCAAAGAACATAAAGTAATGATACAAGCCTTCTAATCTACTGGAAAAACACCTACCCTTGTAAGGTGTGACGCCGTCAGGTACTGTTTCGAGCATAATTTGAGACTTTGTCGTTTTCTTCACTTTTATGCTCCAAAAACGTCCAAAATGCTTCTTTTTCCAGATTTCTTCTCCAAAGTACCTAAAATGACAAAAGGAACTATTTAAGGAAATATTTGATCAAATAATTACGGATTAGGGCTTAAATGACCCCTAAAAGCGTAACACTTTTCGCCTCATCAAATATCCCTACACTTGGGATTTGCTTGTCCTCAAGCAAATGAGCTTTTCCACCAATTAAAATACAAGTTAGGGGTCATCTAACATTAATATAAAAGTAATTACAACAAATAATCATTCCACCTTAGTCAAAATAAGCACGGGAATTATACACTAGCACCTCACAATAAGTGTTTGGATACTCTCATCTCTCGGGTGTTGTAAATTTATATATCATAAATGGAAATGGAAGAATATCACTCACTACCTATCATAGCAAATAGATTACCATAAGCTTGGGAAAGGATCACGCCTCCACCACTTTGGCGTAAGCACCTAGGATAAACTATCAAAGAGGTCTTTACAAAGGGTTATAATGTTAGGTTATGGATAAGGAAAACACGGTTTGTTGGATAAAGGATATTTTTACTGGTGGCAAGTCAATCGTCTTAGTCAATTACATGTAGAATGAGGTGTTGCTAAGCCAAGACTCGACTCAACTTAAACTAATCACGAACTAATAAACATAAAACAAAACAAAACATAAATAAAAGATAGAGGCGGATGGTAGTCCGTATGCTTTTTTCACTTTTCTTTTTCTCATTTTATTTTTTCGTTTTTCTTGTTTTTCTATTTTTTTCGGTTTTTTTTCTTTTTTTTTTTACATACACTCTTGCCCTACCATCCAAAATAATACATCATAGGGGCCTCGGTTCTCCCCTTACACTTGAACTTTTATATACTTTACAAGTAACTATTCTAATGACTCGAATTAAGATAATTGAAAAACTTGGAGTACTTTAAAACATTAACGTACATATATGGGTAATAATTGACTTCTTCCCCATTACTCCATTACATTAGTACTTTACCCATGAGTCCCAATCGTCCCAAAACAATATGTACGAGGATATGACTCGACTTAGCAACCATGTAATGAATTAGACAATTAACTAAGGGTTTAAACAAATATTGTCACAATAATGCACTAAGGATGAGTGCATACGAGGTAGGCTAAGGCGATTTGGGTGTACATTTGATGAGGTGAAAAGTGTACCCGTTTTAGGGGGTCATTTAAGCCCTAATTCGAGTTAATATGATCAAATATTGCCCTAAATCGTTCCTTTTGTCACTTTAGGTACTTTTAAGAAGAATTCTGGAAAACACATCATTTTAGGCATTTTTGGAGCATCAAGTGAAGAAAATGACAAAGTCTCAAAAGCATGCTGGAAATCCTTCCTGACGGCGTCAGAGTCACAAGGTGACGCCGTCAGCCAACCAAGACAAAGGAGTGAAATCTGACTATACGTGACGCCCTAAGAAGAAAATGTGATGTTTACACCTGACGGCGTCAGGTGTTAATATTCCTAGGCCGTCAGGTGTAATGCTAAAGAGTGACGGCCTAGAGCAAGTTTACAAGTGACGGCGTCAGAAGTAGATCTAGGCCATCCGAGAACCCTAATGACGGCGAGCTGACGGCGTCAGCACCTAAAGCCTGACGCCGTCAGAGTGTATTTTCTATATATACTTTTCTATTTTCATTCATTGGTGTGCAACTTTTGGGAACAAACCCTAGACGACTTTGACAGCTTTTTCAAGGGTTTTTCACCCTTGATTCTTCCATGTTCAATTAAAGATAAGTCTCCATTCAAATTAATCAATATGTCTATGTGTTGGTTAATTATATCTTATGCTTGTCTTTCAATTAACATGCTAGGCTAGATTTATCTTGTGTTTGCTTAGATCTAATGAAACCTAACTATTAATTATTGGTTGTTGGTGTGTTATTACTTGTATTGGATGAATGTTTATCGATGTTAGGCTTAAGAGAACTGGCCAACCTCCTATATGGTAACGTGCTTGAACGTCTTAAGAAACATGAACCAATGCGTACTAGGTTTTTATGGTTGTATTTAATGCATGAGTGAATTCTAATGATCCCATGTTAGGAGCTTCTAGCAGGCTCAACATAGGAGTGAAGTAGGAGCTTATAGAGTTGGGGAAGTACGTACGCCACCCCACGAATGGTATTAAGGAATACACTCGTCATCCACGCAATTAATACACACTAACCAACCGGTAAAAGATAGTTAGGGAGTAAGGAAATCTAAGTAAACACATTTGTCTCCATATGAGTTTCACAACCTTTTATTTTCTTGTCATTTTATTTTTATTTGCAATAGTAGTTTTTTGGGTTAGTTGGCTAGCAACTAATTCCGCCCAATCCTTCAAACCCGAGATTTTACTTGCTTTCTAAAAAATATACAAATACAAAAGATAATCTTCCTTCATCCTTAGACCTATTAGAGTAGTTTTTCATACCTAACGAACACTATTCCCTGTGGAGAACGATCAATCCCCCGTACTTACCACTACACTATACTACATCAGTCAGGTACACTGCCTGGTGGGATTGTAAGCCTCTTGAGATCCCTTGAGAGGTAAAACCTGTTGCGTGGTCGCAATCCCGCGTATCAAGTTTTTGGCGCCGCTGCCGGGGAATAGTTATTGTTTAGGTTGAATTTTTATTTTATTAGGTCTACTCACTAGATTCCTTTCTAGTGAGATTTGTATTTTATTTTTTCTAGGATTTTCTTTAGTCTATCTATTTTCTTCGTGTTTTTGTTCGTAACCATTACCATCCGACATCATGGAAGGTGGTAATATCCTCGATCCCAATAACCCACCACAACCAAACCAATCTCCTAGAGCCCGTACTTTAGGAGAGTATTCCCGTCCTAGCCACCATGGCTATCGAAACACCATTGAGCTCACCCAATGAGCCAATGTCACTCCCTTGCGATCCGACACCATCCGGTTGGTGCAAAGCGGATTTACATTCCATGGACTTCGTTCCGAAGATCCAAATCAACATCTCAAGGATTTCCTCAAAATCGTAGATTCCATAGACCTTGATGTTGAAACTCGATAGACTACCCGATTACGTCTCTTCCAATTCTCTCTGCGAGACCATGCTAGTCAGTGGCTAGAGCGTCTACCCGTAGGATTCATCACCTCTTGGGATGATCTCACAACTCGCTTGTTAGCTCAATTTTTCCCACCGGGAAGAACTACCAAGCTAAGAAATGATATCTTGGCGTTCCAACAACGTCAAGGCGAAACCTTCTACGAGGCATGGACTCGATTCAAGGACTTACTCCAAAAAGTCCCTCATCATGGCATAGACCTTTGGCTCCAAATCCAAATCTTCTATGACCATATCAATATCCCCATGAAGCAAACCACTGACCAAGCGGCCGGTGGCAAGCTACGTGATCTAAGTGCGGAACAATCATGGGATCTCCTAGAAGATCTTGCTCTTTATGACAACGAAAGCTGGAATGATCCCCACGATTTGGATAAAACGTTCAAGGCAATATCTTTTCCTTCGAATAATTCAAGCACTTTCGA
>LBNU01007239.1:2808-14340 GCA_014162995.1 Artemisia annua
TAGGAATAAGCTCGTTATCTTCATTCGTCACGACAGTCATACCACCCTTTTTTGGCACACAATGGACCGGGCTAACCCACGAGCTATCAGAAATGGGGTAAATCATCCCAGCGTCGAGTAGTTTGATAACTTCATTTTTGATCACATCATGGATTTTTGGGTTAACCCGTCGTTGTTGTTGGATGGACGGCTTAGAATCGTTTTCGAGTAAAATCTTGTGGGTGCAAAAACGAGGGTCTATGCCTTTGATGTCGGAAATACGCCAAGCGATGGCATTTTTGTGCTTCTTAAGCATATCAACGAGACGGTTCTTCTCCTCATCTTGAAGGTGTTTAGAAATGATGACGGGAAATTTGTCGGTTCCTTCCAAGAATGCATATTCAAGATGAGGAGGTAAATCCTTAAGCTCGAGTTCTGGAGGCTTTTCGTTATATGGCTCGACCTCTTTGACTTCTTCAACATAGAGATCCTTTGGAGGGAGAGGTGAAAAGGGATCTTCATTCAAAAGTTTTTCAAGCAAAAGAATGTCTCCCTCCGGATCGTAGTAAGAATCATCAATATCCGATAATGACGATGTATCGGTAGAGAGATAATCATCGACTTCTTCCAAAAAGAAATCACCTCCTTCAAACGGAGTGAAAGAAGGGGAAGAGTCGGCAATTATAGGTTGAGAAGAAGGATAAGAATCATCAATAGAGGGTGAAGATGAAGAATTATTTGTGGGGGTAGAAGGAGAAGAAGTGGGATTGCCACTTGAAAATCCGAGTATCTCTTGAGAATACTCATCAGAAACTTCATCAATGACATCGATTTTGTTTATGGTCATGGGTTCATCGGTGGAAGAATATCTTGCAGTTTGGTCCAAATTAAACGTAATGGCTTCATGACCATCTCGCAAGGTAATCTCTTCATCATACACATTAATCAAAGGACGGCCCGTCTTGAGGAAACCTCTTCCGAGAATGAGAGGAAACCTTGGATCGGGATCGAAATCGACAACAACAAAATCAGCCGGAAAGTGAAATTTTCCCACATTGACGATGACATCCTCGGCTATGCCTTTAGGACGAGAGGTAGAACGGTCGGCAAGCTCGAGTGTCATTCGTGTAGGAGTCAAAGCGGGTAAAGACAACTTCTGCCAGACGGATAACGGCATAAGGTTAATGCTAGCACCTAAATCGGCTAAGGCGAAGCATTGAACCATTCCGGGAAAATTACATGGAATCAAGAACTTGCCGGGGTCTTCAAGCTTTTCGGGAAGCTTCTTAAGGAGCACCGCCGAGCAATTCGCATTCAAGGGTGTAGTCGACATTTCATACAATTTATCTTTATTATTCAACAAGTTTTTAAGCATTGATGAAAACTTTGGCATTAACACAACAGCATCAGCAAGACTCAAATCAAAGCGAATGTCTTGAAACATCTTAAAAAACTTTTCCTTTATTATGTCATTTTTATCTTGACGTTTTTGCTCATTTAGACGAAAAGGATAAGGAAGATTAGTTTTAACTGGTTCATCTTGTTCAAAAACAACTTTTTCTTTTCCTTTTGACACATTTGCATTCTCATTGATCGGTTGAACCACCGGAGGTTGGATATTTTTGGTCCTTCCTTGGTGAATAGGAATTCTCATATCCGTTGTCACCTCGGTTGCACGGTCCACTACCTTTGAAGGAGGAGAATAAGAGGCAGTTGGAACCGTTGGTCCCTTGTATGAAATGCCACTGCGTGTTGTGATTGCTTTGACATCGCCCCTCGGGTTAGCGATCGTGTTGCTAGGTAGAGACGTGGTACCCGAACCCGAGGGTCGATCATTTAAAGACTTTTTCATATCAAACATTTCCTTAAGCAACAATCTTGTTGTTTCTTCTTGATTTTTAAGTTGTGTCTGCTGACTTTGCAAGATAGTTTATTGGTTTTGATTTTGACGAAGTAATTCTGCCAACAACTCATCCGTGTTCGATTGATTTTGAACAACACCTTGATTTTGTTTAAAAGTTTGCCCACGGGCATTGTTGTTGAAACCTTGACCTTGATTTTGAAAATTTTGATTCTCATGATTAAAGTTTCCATAATTAGCACCTTGATTTCCAAAATTTTCATGATTACTTTGAAAATTCCGATTTTGGTTAAAACCTTGATTTTGATTCCGAAAACCTTGAGTCACTCGACTTTGATTCTGATTGACTTGATTACCACGATTTTGCACATTTTGGTTTGGAGGCGGGTTATGAAAACCAGGTGGTGGTCCAAGGTAATTGGTTGAACGGTAGCTGAGAAGATTTCGATCTCCTTGGGGTTGGTAAGCGTTACCACCCATGTTAGCGGCGTACACATTCTCGTGAGAAACATTACCGGTTGTCGGACATTCGTAATATGCATGGGGACCACCACAAGTTTCGCAACTTTGGTTAATAGCATTGACGGTTTGAGAAGTTTGTTCTTTGTTTTGAATAAAAAGTCCCATTTGTTTTGTAAGAGCAGCAATAGCATCAGAGTTTTGTTTGTTAGACTCGATAACTTGAGACAAAACATCATCGTAGAACGTATCACCAGCAGCAGTTCTAACTTTTGCTTTGTTTTCAATGATCGTGAAAGCTTCTTGAGTGTTTCGAGCTAACAAATTACCATCAGCAGCAGAATTGAGCGAATCTTGATCAGCGGGATTCAAAACATTGTAGAACGTATCAATTTGATGCAATTCAGAAAACCCGTGATTAGGACACTTTTCAAGTAACTCTTTGAAACGATCCCAAGCCTCGCTGAATGATTCATCGAAAGCTTGTTGGAATCTGAAGATTTGAGTACGAAGATTTGAGGTTTTAGAAGGTGGACAGAAATGGTTGAGGAACTTGTTGGCTAAATCATTCCATGTATGAATCGAATTAGGGGGTTCTTTTTCCAACCAAGTACGAGTAGCTCCTTTGAGAGAAAAGGGAAACAATTTCATTTTGACAACATCATAAGGAACTTGGTTGATTTTAATTGTTTCAGCAATGTCGGTTAAGTTCCGAATGTGAACATGAGGATCTTCGTGATCAAACCCGTGAAAGGATATACTCGAAATGAGATTGAGCAATCCATGATTGATTTCAAAGTGATTTGCTTGAATATCGGGAATCACGATGGCTCTCCTCACACCTTGGAAAGGTGATTGGAGTTGTTCCTCCATTGGACGTGGATCATGAAAAGGTTGGGGATCTCCTCCGTTGGGACCCCCGTTAGGTTGTGCACCGTTGTTGTTGTTGTTATTCATTTCCTCGAGATTTGGAGAATTAACTCGGTTTGGACGTCGTATAAGACTCTCGGGATTAGGAAGTGGTGGAAAAAGTTCGTTATAAGAAGAATGAGTGTTCATACAAAATGAAACAAATCAAAGTGAAACAAATTGAAAAAGTAAGTTGAAATAAAAATCTTTTTGGTTTTTATGTTTTATAAAAGAAAAATGAAAAATATTTTTGGCTTTTATAGGTTTTATAATTTTTAGTTGTTTTTATGTTTATGAAAAGCGATAACTTCTAAAAGAAGGTTCTTCAAAACATGGTACTCAATAATCTAATGACTTAATCTTATCAACCGCTCCCCGGCAGCGGCCCCATAAATTTGATCGTTGCAGAATTAAGCGGTGAAGCTTATACACGGATCGTTGTCCCAACGAGGGTTGAATTGATCTTGTCACTCGAGTCGTGAGTTATGTGAGATGAATAAGTTTGAAAGATTTGATTTGGTTTTTGTTTACACTACGAAAAGATTTTCAGACTTAAATGAAATAAAGTACAAGATTAAAAGAAATAAGTTGAGCAAGAAAAAGAAAACATAGAACTAAACATACTTAATGAAAATCAAATTAAAACTTCTAAGTATAAAAGAAAGTAAAAAGGAAAATGTTTTTGGAGTTTTGAATTTAATTAAACGAAAAGAAAAGTTAAACTAAAGAAATGATTAAAGATATAACGTACTAAGACTCAAACTAATAAGAGAAGAAATTAAACTAAGTTGAATAAAACTAAAAAGGGTTTAAGAAATTTTGACAGAGTTTCGTTTAGAAGTAATTAAAATAAGACCTCACTCGTTGAAACGATGAGGAAAAGAAAAGCCAAACCCGGCTTAATAAACAAATTAGACTTGAACTCAAAATGAATTAAACTCGACACTAAAAGACCTATACTCGCAAAAACTATTAAATGAAACTCGCATAAAAAGAAACAATACTTGCAAAACCTTAGGGCTTACTCGCAAAAACCCTTAGCCAAGAATGATACTCGCTAGATAATTTTTTATAGCATACTCGCTAATGTTGAAAATGATACTCGCTAAGTACAAGGAACATACTCGCAAACCATTGATACTCGCTGAGAACAAAGGTGATACTCGCTAAAATAAGTGTCATACTCGCTAGGAACCTTGGACCATACTCGCTAACTAGTTGCCAAGACCATACTCGCAACTTACAAAACTAGCATACTCGCTATAAGACTTAACCATACTCGCAAAAAGCTTGTCCATACTCGCTAATACCTAAGTGATACTCGCTAAGACAGAAAAATTTTCTCCTACTCGAAAAACCCTAAAGACATACTCGCAAGAATTCGAAAAATAGAGTTTGAAAGATTTTTACATGGAAATAACTAATAACATCTAAATAAACTTATGGAAAACAAGTAGAAAATGATTTTAAAATATTAGATAAGCTACTAATAAGCCAACGACATCAAAACAAGCCCTAATCCATTTTTTAAAACCATACGAACCAAATACCATGCAAAGTTGATGAACTTTTATAAAAGCTATTGTAGATGATTAAGAGGACACCAAAGTAAGCTCAAAAAGATAAAAGATTGCAAAAAAAAAATATTAAGATGAAGGGAAAAATAAGCTAAGAAAAGTTTTAAGACATGAATAAGAAACTTGCATAAAATAAAACTTACACTAATACAATAAAACTAATGACTCAATAAAACTAACTAGGACTAGGACTCCTCACAAATGAGGTTAGGGGTGGTATTTAAGGGAGCAAGGAAGCTTCCCTTTTTTACATCGTGTACAAAATGGCCCCTAAACTTTTATCGTTCATGAAAGTTACACATAAACTTTAACACAACACTACTAGACGTTCTAAAAACTAAATATAAGTCTTGTAACTTGAGGTTGCGTGTTGACGTTTCTTCCAAAGGTCTTTAAAGACTTAAAAGTAATCACTTGCTCGAATTTGTGAAGCTTATCTTGATAATTAACTTTGAACCTCGATTAAGCGTTCCTTTTATTTTCTTGAGCCTTTAAGAATTAAATTTGGTCGTCACGGGCTTTTCTTAAGTAGATTTCATCTTCAGCTTCCTTTAAGACTCTTTTCCACATCTCGTGCTCGTTTTAGGCTTTTTGGTTGATTTCTATGTCGTTTTTGCAATATCCTTTCCTGCACAGTCACAAACACAAAAACACGATATCTTTGGCGTTTAATGTTAGTTTTTGGTCTTATAGAGCCTGAAAATGGTGAATAAAAGGTATGTGAATAAGCACATACCATTCGACTGGCTCAACCCTGAATCCAACATCGACACGGAGAAGAAAGACAAGACTCCCTACTTCACTGACTGGACAAAACCATTGCCTCTTCTAGGCTTTCCTGAGAAACCCAAGATTCCATACCGACACTTCTTCAACAACGACCTTAGATACCTTCAACACGCTCACGAGACTTCCAAGGAACGATATGCATCTTCACTGACGATTTCCGTTCCAGCAGCCAGATACGAACTACCTGACATTGAAGAGACTGCACCAATTTTCAGCAAATCAGTTGTCACCTACAACAAGGAAGCTCTTCTCGGTATTCAACACTGGCCTGAGAAACAAAAACTCGGCTACACCCACAGACTACATCTCAAGTCAAGTGAAAATGTGAAGCAACCGCTTCGTATCGTTGCAATCATGGAAATCGTTGAAGACAGAAGATTCAACTACACTTTCATGAAAGAAATCATCATCAAGAGACTGGATGAGAAGCGATACAAGTTTTGTGAAGCAGACTTCCCAGATCTGAACCTGAATGACATCGAAGACATGTATTTGCTAAAGGTTCAAGGAAAGATGCTCAACTTCGAAAAAGAAACACAATACAACTTCATCGCGTCTCTACTACTCTACATCAGATGGGTTATAGTTCAAGAAAGAGTGGAAAATCTTCAACTAGGCGTGGAAAGTTATTAGAACAACATCAACCTCACCAAACCACAAATCATGTTCACTGGAATTCAAGGGCTATCACAGTACACTCTCGTGCAACAACCATCATTTGGAGTCACCTACCTCAACAAGAAGAATAAAATTCGTCTTATGAGGTTCGATGAGATTCCGAAGTTTTGTGATGAGACACTTCAAAGAGTTCCTGATGGGTTGGCAGAAAGGTTGGATGATCAGAAGAAGAGGTTAAAAGAGGGTCAAGAAACTAGGTGGAAAGCTAATGGACGAAGATTGATTCGCAACTTTGTCCATACCATTGAAGAAAGGTTGTACCGTCGTCAACAGATCAGAAGGTTGGAAAGCTACATCATTGTTCGACCTTCATTTCCGGTCTTGACATTCAGACGACCTGATCCACAGTTCACAGACTTTGATGCATAGCCAAATGATAAACTTCATCTCCCATTCTTCCGGTCCCAATATTTCAATATTTTCATTTATATTGATTGATTTGTAATTGCTACGGCTTGTGCACACATAACAGTGTACAACCCGAACTTTGTAGCTAAAGGACCCAGTGGTACGCATCAGTGCTACAATCCTAATATAAGGAGCGAAAGCTTCTTACTTTTGAGTAGAATTAACTAACTTTTCATGATTTCTATAATTCTGCTCAAAAGACAAGTATTACACCTCAATAAGTAATCACTTGTTGAGGGGGAGTACTTGATTTCAAACATCGTTCTAAAATCTTAAAGTCTTGATTGATTTCTCCCCATAAGACTCAAAAAGGCATATTTTAATCAAAACGTTTACAAAAACAACATTTGATATGCTATTTTTGAGGGGGAGAAGATGAAAAGTGATTAAAATATGATGTCAAAAGTTTTATCTTGTGCGAGCTCGACTCAGATTTGACCCATGAATTGACGAAACAACAAATGTTAGTATTCGAAAGGATTTATCCGAGTAGAAAGTACCGTTTCGAGAATCTCTTATTGGACGTTTACTTTGACGGGTCTAACTTCCTTTTAGGAATGTTAACAATTTCAAGTTAGTTATTAGGGTTAGTTATCACCTAAAAACTGATAATGTATCCCTTTGACTAAGCAACGTAAACGTGTCCCTCGGGTACATGTCTATTAAGAGTGGATCAATTCAAAAAGTGCCAACTCTTCCCACATATGCAGATTTCTGTAAACATTCATAAGCATATGTGGAGGGGGAGTCTTTCATATGAAATCAA
Source organism: Artemisia annua (assembly GCA_014162995.1). Classification (NCBI taxonomy): domain Eukaryota; kingdom Viridiplantae; phylum Streptophyta; class Magnoliopsida; order Asterales; family Asteraceae; genus Artemisia; species Artemisia annua. Next base: position 10,235 of record LBNU01007239.1, read on the forward strand.
AAACCTCAAAGTGTTTACAAAAAGATTTTATAATCATAAATACTTTGAGAGATTTTCAAAGATTTGGTTCAAAGGCATCAATAGGATAGTCATGGAGTTACAAGGTGACTAAGGATAGGAATAACCGTCCTATGATCCGCCAGAACCGGAGGGATCTACCCAAGGACATCACCAATAGTTAGAAATTAGAAGTCCTTAGGTATGATATAACAAAAGGAGAAAAGAATGAAAGGAGAATGAAGGGGTTGAAGAATTAAAAAGAAAAGGGTGAAAAGAAATAGCCCTCCAATTTCATCAACCTTAGGTCAGACACCGGGTTCAATTCATATGCTACTGGTCGTTGCTAAGACGACACCGGTATTGAAGATAAAGACGTCATGGACCCAGTGACGCAATGCACCTAAACCTTCTTAGCCACTCAGGCATCTCTCAAAAGATGTTTGTTTCATTCTCACGGGGAACTAGTGTAATCTATCGATCGTCTATTAGAGATGGTTGATATTGAAACAGGAGGCCCTCTGCTCCATGCCTCCGCATAGAAAACCAAATGTGCACTTATCGAGTCTAGAGCCACGAGATAACATAAAAGATCTCTTAGGAACACATAATACTTCTACACTAAGTGTCTTGCATCATTGGACACTAAGTGTAAATTATCGAGTCCTTCGCAGATCTTAGCAATCTGCCTTGAACGTTTATGAGGGATTTACTTATGTATTTCTCGAATGATTGAACGGAAATCCTGCCAGGGTCAACATCAAACAGCCCTGACAGCAGGTCACTTCGGTGATTCCTTGTGGATTACGCTTAGTGTGTTCGATGGTTTCAAAAGGTCTACAGTCGTAGGGTGATCTCCAGTGACTCACCTAATCGTGGGTGCACTTATGTATGTCTGTGTAAGCCCTCTAGGGGGTATCTGATTAGGAACGGCCTTGGTAAGGATTAGAAGGAGTCTTCACACCATGCTGTTGACAAATTCTAATTCTGAACCTGTAAGTACCGGATGTATTATTGCTAACTGTTTCAATGCAGGTATAACCACCATCCTGAACACCAGCTTCCACATGCTCATACTTGCATCTCAACAACTATGAAAGATCGAAGCAACATTTAAGTCAAAGATAGATTCCATGCCAAAAGAATCTACAAAAGTGATAAGACAACGATCTAAAGCAAAGCACCGTCTAAAGAAGGATTCTACGTCAACACTAAGAATCTTCATGAATGAAAAGAGAGCTTCACACGGATGAAAGTTTCAAACGTCAAAGATGTATGAGCATGTCGGAAAGATGCAGATCCATTGGAGTCTAAGAAAATGACGAATGGCAGATTACGACATCAATCGATCACTATCACATCATCAAAGATAAAGAACAAAGAACGATGAATCATTTCTACTAATCATATTTTTGAAGACGTCTAAAGCTATGAAAGTCAACAATTTAAGATATAGACAATGACGTCAAGCAACCTCAAATGACTGTGATGAATATCACTCCTTCATAACCGATCCTTAGGGGGAGATTGTTAGGATCTAAGTTTATCAATATTTATCAAGTCTCAGTTATTTCAAAACATGTAATAGGTTGCTAGCTTATTTAAGTTATTCATGTTATGTTTAGAGTCCAAGAAAACGTCCAATGGGCCTAAAGCCCACGAATTAGAAAGATAGGGAGGAAAGGGAATGTTGCCCTAGTCCTCACCTATAAATAGGACTATATATAACTCATATCTTTTGTTGGTTATTTCATTATCTTAAGAAAACTCTTGCACTTTTACCTTTCATATTGATCTAATCAACCAAACTCTATTTCTCATCTTATTTCTACCATAATCATTACTTGTGTTTACAATATGGTGACCTAACAACAAGGTCACAAGTTCATTTTTGGATTTCTATCTACATTAGATAGTATAGATACTTATTTTACATACTATTAGGAAATCCCAAGAACTATATATTGATCCCGTACTATTAGGATTCCCGGATAACTGTTTTTCTGTTCCCGTAGTAGTAGTAGGATATACCATACTGGTTAGAATTCCCATACGAATTAGAAAGTGAAGATTGTAAACACATTCAAGATGCCCGGTGACGATGCGAATAACACTAACACTGTAGTAAAACCCGTAACACCTATTGCACAATACCAATGCCCTAAGTTGAAAACCACAAACTACACGGTCTGGGCAATACAAATTAAGGTTATACTAGAAGCACATGGTTTATGGGAAACAATAGAACCTAAGGAAAACACACAAGTAGATGATAAGAAGGATAAGGCAACAACTGCCCTCCTATATCAAGCATTGACCGAAGATGTGATTTTACAAATAGCAAGTTGTAAGACGGCAAAAGAATTATGGGAATCATTAAAAAGGAGACACGTTGGAGAAGAAAAGGTGCAACAAGCACGATTACAATCACTGATGATTGGATTTCATAATCTTCAAATGAAGGAATATGAAACGGTGGATGCATTTACAAACAAACTAAATGGTTACGCCACGAAGGCTAAAGAATTAGGAAAAACCATGGATGAATCACTTTTAGTACGAAAACTATTAGACTCCACACCAGATAGATTTATTCAGATAGTAGCATCCATAGAACAGACAAGTGATCTAAATGATATTACCTTAGATGAGATCACTGGAAAACTTAAGGCATTCGAGGAAAGAATAAAACTCCGAAAGGGAGGACAAGTAGAAAGCCAGGACAACTTATTATTTGCACAAGACGAACACTCTAGAAATAAGAAACGATTTAACAAATATAAGGGTAGATCAAACTACTCACGAGGAAACTGGAAAAATAGAGAAAATAGAGATAACTCGAATGGAGAAAATTCTACTCACAATGATAAGTCAAATAAGAATAAAGGTGAATGGAATAAAAAGAAGGGAAAATGTTTCAATTGCGGGAAACATGGACATTTTAAGAGAGACTGTAGAAACCCACCAACAACTCAGGAACAATCAAACCTTATCTTAGAAGACGATGAACCATCACTACTAATGACTACACACGAAACTGAACACGAAGAAGTTTTGTTGAATGAAGGACAAATACAACCCGGAAAGTATGCTACAACAGATGCTAGCATATGGTATTTAGATAATGGTGCAAGCAACCATATGACGGGAACTAAGAGTCATTTTAAGGATATAGACGAAAGCATCACTGGACGCGTTCGTTTTGGAGATGGATCGTACGTAGAGATAAAGGGTAGAGGTTCTATATTACTAGGATGTAGATACAAGGAACAAAAGATAGTTTCAGATGTTTACTACATTCCAAACCCCAAGAGCAACATACTAAGTCTAGGACAACTTACGGAGATAGGTTGTAAGATCATCATGGATGGAAACAAATTGACTTTGTATGATAAGAATAAGAAGTTGTTGATGAAGGTAGAAAGATCTAAGAATCGACTTTAAAGTATTAGATTACAGATAGAAGCACCTGCATGCCTCTTAGCAAATGTAGATAACCAAGCATGGTTATGGCACGCTAGATTAGGTCATCTGAACTTTGACAACATAAACAAGATGACAAGAAAGGGTCTAGTGGAAGGAATACCAAGAATAAATCATGCAGGACAAATATGTGATGCATGTTTATTAGGAAAATACAGTAGAACACCATTTCCAAATCAAGCTAAATTCAGATCCAAGAACCCATTGGACATAGTATATGGAGATCTTTGTGGTGCCATAAGTCCAGCCACACATTCTGGAAAGAAACTCATCTTCTTATTAGTAGATGACTGTACATGCTTATTGTGGGCCTACTTTATAACATCGAAAGATCAGGCATTCAACACACACTACGCCAAAAATGACCTTTCGTCACACATGGTCGTTTTTGAACGGTCACACGGTGACATTTTTACATGACTAAATGTACCAGCCTTAAATAAACAACCACACTTGATCTGAATTGTGTGACCATTTCGTAAAATATTTGTCACGCATTTGTGTATATATGTGACTAAAGGGTAACTGGTAAATAGTTTTCGACATTTTAATCACTTTTAATTCGGGACGTGTGACTGATACAAATCAGCTCGAAACATTAGTCACACTATAGATATAAATATGTG
>LBNU01007241.1:7737-20400 GCA_014162995.1 Artemisia annua
TATAATGCTCTAGTTGTTTTTCTAACACAGATATGCCTCTCCTAAGATTTGGCACATTATAATTAGCAGCAAACAACTCTATTCTTTGATTTTCACACAATTCATTAAGCCTTTCACATTCTCTAGAAGCCCTACATGTTTTAGAACAACTTTCAAAGTTTTGTACCTCAGAGTCAGAGAAGGCCATGAGAGCATGTTCTGTAGCAATGAAAGCAGCATCTGAAGATTTTTCCTCTTCATCATCAGCCATGAAACTCTAATCATAGCTCACACCATCAATTGCCAACATTGCCTTTGGTTCTTCCACTGTTGGCCCTTTCTTTTGCTTGTACCAAGTGGATCTGTTATCCTGCTTCCTTGGTCTCCTGCATTCCCTAGCAAATGTCCCAACTTGCGACAGTTGAAACACTCTACTTTCTTCTTATCAAATCCTGCAGTTTCACTTCCATTGATGTGGATTGGCTTGCCAGTCTTCATGTAAAACTTCCTAGCTCTCATGCTAAGAAGAGCTATCTGCCAATTTATGTCCATCTCCTCCAAGTCATCATCATCAATTTGCTCTATGTCTTCATGAGTCAATATAGAGCCATTTACTTGAGTGGATATGAATGCATAAAAAGTAGGATCTCCAATACCAGCAACCTTCTTCTTTGAACCTGCAGTGGTAACAAGAGCGTTACCAGTGGAAACTGTTGAACCAGCAGTGGCAAAGTCATCATCACTTTCATCTTCACTGTCATCATTGTCAATTGAAGTTGACATCAATGCCAAGCTGCTAGAGCTTGAACCAAGCTTTCCTGCCTTCTTCAATCTTTGCTCAATCAGTTTGAAGTTATTGTATAAATCATTGAGCTTCATAGTTTCAATCTCAGGTTTGTTTTCCCAGACTGTAACACTGGTATGAAACTCAGCAGGCAAACTTCTTAGAAACTTCAAGTTGAGGTCTTCCTTTTCTACCTCAATTCCAAATACAGTCAATTGAGTGACAATTTTCTGTAGTTTGGTAAAGATGCTGTCAAGAGATTCATTACTTGAAGCAGAAAAGTTTTCATAGCTTTGCTTCAACAATGTCTTTTGAGTCTTCTTAGTAGCATCATTGCCACCAAACACTGAGCAGATCTCTTCAAAAAGTTCTTTTGCAGTTTTGTACTTGGTGAAAGCAATTATTTGATCTTTTGGAAGAGTCGTGAGCAACAAACTTCTGGCCTTCAGGTCATTCTTCTTCTGAGTTCTTTCATCTGTTGTAGTAGGCACAGAAACTGTTACTACCTCTTTGTCACCTATCTTCTCAGTCTTCTTCTCAGGCTTGAAGGAATCACCATTTAAGATGATTTCCCACAAAGCATAGTCTGTCATGAGAAAGTAATGTTCTATCATAATCCTCCACATCTCAAACTCATTGAGTTTAAGTTTAGGAAGTCTTGGGACAGAGTTGGACCGGTTGTTTTCCATCTCCATGGATCTGAGTGAATTGGTTAAGCTTTAATTCCTTAGATCTTCTAAATCAAAGTATCAGAAACCTGTCTCTGATACCACTTGTAGGATCTAAACACACGCCTTGTGTTAGAGTGATACTTTGAGTTATATTATTAAGCACGCAGAATATACTTAACAATACTTAGAATGTTTATTGTATGATGTAATGCAAGTGAGAACAGTTGTAAGTTTAACACCAAAGCTTCAATATTATTGATAATAATACGAGTGATCTTAGCTATCACTAGGGTTACACCTTGAAGCTTTTTAATGTTGATACGTACCTATAACAATGACCTAGGACCTCCTTTTATAGCACAAGGAGTCCTTTATAAGATAAAGATAAACTAATAGAATAGAATATACATGAAGATCTTTTCTATATTCGAATACATAACAGTTATCCTAACAGCAGTGGTAATAATATGTACTAGCAGTGGTAATGTGTTTCCACTGCTAGTGCATTCTTCAGCCGTGTCTTCCACAAGCTTATCAGTGGTAACTGTTAGCTTTATTCCCAACAACGATTGTAATGAGAATACTTTTTGATAATCAAATCGGATTGGTTAGAAACGCCTAATTGGTCGAAAGTTTTAGTAGTTTATGATCAATTGTAACCTTGTTGTCTATGATTAGGTTACCTTTTGTATTGATCATTTCTTAAGAGTATTTGATTAAACAAGAAACTATTTTTGTGTTTAAGGTTGTTAATCCAACTTTATGAACCTTGAATTGATCTTGAATTGATTGGTCCAAACCTAATGTGTAGGAACCCAGCACACTTGATCGTTACGGGCTAGGTTGTTAAACCTTTAATTATCTAGGAACAATAACATTGAATAACATGCAGCGGAATAATTAATAAGAACATCAATGTTATCAACAAGGTTTTTCATTATCATCTCTAACACTTAATAATTTACAGCCCCAATCCTACTTGATCAAGGTAGAATGACCTTGAGGCTGACTAACCAACTAACTCTAACTAAACATTAATAAACCCTAGACGTTTATCTTCTACGCCTAGGTTACACACACACACCTTTTAGTAGACTACATTATGGAAGACTTACACACTAAAAACCTACGCCCTATGTCTCTTTATATAGAGAGATATTAGGGTTACAAAAGACTACGAATTGTATTAGGAAACAAATACTTTCCTAATCTTTATCTTCCATCTTTTTCTTTATCTTTTGTCACATTAAGTCCCTCATGTTTCATTCTTCTTGTTTTGTATCATCAAATCAATAAATATAATTCCCAACAATCTTCCCCTATTTGATGATGACAAAACAAACACCTTCTTGTGCGAACTTCCCTAGACGAAGTAGAAAAGTTGAGATAAAATCTCACCATGAATGAAACAATCTTGTCTTCCCCTTAATTTATGCTATGTTATGCCACTCCAAGATTTCTTCAACATCTCTTCCCCTTTTTGTTATCAACAAATAGGGAACATATGAAGTATGATCTTTTCCACCACGAACTAATACCACACATCCAATTCATCCTTCCAATGTCTCAAATTACCCTCCATGAAGTTTTCCGCAACTATAAATGAACTTGAAACAATAGAATTCAAAACCATCAGTAGTAATACTAATCAACAGTAGTAAGAGTCAACAACTTCCCCTTGAGTGGTGCATGAACATCAAATGATTAAAACACATGATAAAATACTTCCCCTGAAATCAATGTGTTAATCATCTTCATGATTCTTCAAATCTATAGGCTCCTTGTAATGATCACTGATGAAGAAAACTGAGTATAACGAATTTGATGAAGAAGTTGAATTTCCCAAACTTGCGTCTTATATCTTGTACTAACCACGTGACTCCAAACTCATACCAAGAACAAAAAATATGAATAGACCGCAATCTCTTGACAAATCCTCAACTAGATGAGACACTGAGTACTATAACGTAACTCCTTAAAGTGATAGCCAATGTGTGCATAGAGCATCATAAGAAAAATCACACTCTTTGGCTAGATTTATCAAGTCTTTGTCACATCTTTAACGCACAAACAAGTTATCATTAAACATGATGAAGCCGTTTAAGATATGATAAGAACACGCATCTAAGAAGCTCCACTTCACCTTCAAATAAGTGATAAATAATCGTCTTCGTAACCAATTATTCCAAATAAACCAAATATGAGCCTTTTTAAAAACCTTTAAGAACAAAACTTCTTCCTGTGTGTGTGAACGAACGAACAAACAACTCTGTGTGTAATCCAAAACCAATCAAACTCATATGAACTTCCCCTTACTGCTTGTAAATCATGCATATATATTGAACCATTAAGCTCTTTACGTGTCTCCATAACTCATCGAAACGCAACAGTACTTTAAATACAACAGTACCTTGAAGCAGTACTTTGAATATTACGAACAGTACCTTCAATAACTAGCAGCAGTATCTTCGAAAACGTGTAGCAGTACTTTCACTTAGCAGCAGTACTTCAGTCCAGTCCACGAGCAGTATGTTGTTAGCAGTACGTTGCAATTAATACAAGCAGTACATTGAAACAATTCTTGTGTAGAGCTGCTCCAACTTCCACAAATAATAAACGACCAGCTTCCATGACCAATTAATGTAAAAGTCCACGAATAAATCAAAATCAGCACCGACCCACTTTAAATCTTGATTCGATACCAATAAAAATCAATACGAGGTTTATATATATTGTTCTCGCAAATTCAGTACATGACAATTCACCATTGTTTAATCATCCCATGTGACTTCCAACCATAAAACCATAATGATGATTTCAAATCTTTGACAATTAGATAAATATTATACGCATGGGCCTATGATCAGAATAAGATTTAATATAACATACCACTGACCAAGAAAGCACTTCACCAGACCCACGAATGTTTATATTTAATTATAAAACATACCCATAATTAAATATAGTACGAGGCTGTAAATCATGTTGTATCTTGTCGTATGTCAAAAACCAAACAGAGTATGCCGATACCCTTAAAAAAATTAACGATTACCTCTGATCCTTTAAAAACCAAATCGAACACCAGCCAAACAAGTTTCTTCGCCAATAAACCTTGTAGATCCCTAGATATCGAGAGCCCCAGGCTCTGATACCACATGTAGGAACCCAGCACACTTGATCGTTACGGGCTAGGTTGTTAAACATTTAATTATCTAGGAACAATAACATTGAATAACATGCAGCGGAATAATAAATAAGAACATCAATGTTATCAACAAGGTTTTTCATTATCATCTCTAACACTTAATAATTTACAGCCCCAATCCTACTTGATCAAGGTAGAACGACCTTGAGGCTGACTAACCAACTAACTCTAACTAAACATTAATAAACCCTAGACGTTTATCTTCTACGCCTAGGTTACACACACACACCTTTTAGTAGACTACATTATGGAAGACTTACACACTAAAAACCTATGCCCTATGTCTCTTTATATAGAGAGATATTAGGGTTACAAAAGACTACGAATTGTATTAGGAAACAAATACTTTCCTAATCTTTATCTTCCATCTTTTTCTTTATCTTTTGTCACATTAAGTCCCTCATGTTTCATTCTTCTTGTTTTGTATCATCAAATCAATAAATATAATTCCCAACATAATGCTTGTTTTTATAAACTAAAATCTTGACGAAGGTTTAACTTGTAGAAACAATAGATTAGAACACCAACTAATTCTAAATTACCAACATGTTATCGAGTTATCACAATCATGATTATCCTATTAGTAGTTATGTTAGGTCACCATATTGTAAACACAAGTATAGAAATAAGATGAGAAATAGAGTTTGGTTGATTAGATCAATATGAAAGGTAAAAGTGCAAGAGTTTTCTTAAGATAATGAAATAACCAACAAGTTAAATGAAATACATAGAGTCCTATTTATAGGTGAGGAGTAGGGCAACACTCCTCTCCTCCCTATATTTCTAATTCGTGGGCTTCAAGCCCATTGGACGTGTTAATGGACTCTACATGTTTACATAAATAACTTAAATAAGCTAGCAACCTATTACATGTTCTGAAATAACTGAGACTTGACAAATATTGATAAACTTAGATCCTAACAATCTCCCCCTAAGGATCGGTTATGAAGGAGTGATATTCGTCACGGTCATTTGAGGTTGCTTGACGTCCTTGTCTTTCGACTTTAGTAGTTGACTTTCATTGCTTTAGACGTCTTCAAAAAAAATTGTTAAGTTGAGATGATTCATCGTTCTTTGTTCTTTGTCATTGATGATGTGGAAGTGATCAATTGATGTCGTAATCTGCCATTCGTCACTCTCTTAGACTCCAGTGGATCTGCATCTTTCCGACATGCTCATACATCTTTGACGTTTGAAACTTTCATTCGTGTGTAGCTCTCTTTTCATTGATGAAGATTCTTAGTGTTGACGTAGAATCCTTCTTTGAACGTTGCTTTGCTTTAGATCGTTGTCTTATCACTTTGTAGATTCTTTTGGCATGGAATCTATCTTTGACTTAAATGTTGCTTCGATCTTTCATGAGAGCTTTCATATTTGTTGAGATGCAAGTATGACCATGTGGAAGCTGGTGTTCAGGATGGTGGTTGTACCTGCATTGAAACAGTTAGCAATAATACATCCGGTACTTACAGGTTCGGAATTAGAATTTGTCAACAGCATAGTGTGAAGACTCCTTCTAATCCTTGCCAAGGCCGTTCCTAATCGGATACCCCCTAGAGGGCTTACACAGACATACATAAGTACACCCACGATTAGGTGAGTCGCTGGAGATCACCCCACGACTGTAGACTGTTTGAACCATCGAACATACTAAGCGTAATCCACAAGGAATCACCGAAGTGACCTGCTGTCAGGGCTGTTTGATGTTGACTGATCAAGGCAGAATAAGCGGTGAAGCTTTTAACCACGGATCGTTGTCCCAGCGAGGGTTGAATATGGATCTCGTCACTCAAGATCGTGAGATATGTGTAGTGAATAAAGTTTGAAAGAAGTTTTGGTTGATTAAACTACAACGACAAATAAAATGCGGTTTAAAGTAAAGTAAAGCGGTAAAATGACATGAAATAAGTAAACGAGTAAAATTGCATGAATAAAAACGACTAAAGAAAGCGGTAACTAAAAGCGATAAGTAATGAAAACGGTAAATGAATTTAAAAGACAATGTGTTTGCAAAGCGACTCGAATAAGTTTATTAAGCTTGAGTTAAAAGTTTGTGACGAGTTATTTTCCTTTCTCGAGATTAGTTTTTGATTAATCTTTTGAAAAGATAACAACTCTAAACGAGTGAATTAATCGTTCAAAGGTTTTCGTCCTTCGAATAATTAAATCACACGTCTAAATAATCTTTCGATTATTTACCACAAACGTTTAACGCTCTCACTTAACTCACAAACTCGAACCACTAAGCAAAACACGAATTAAACTACTCGAGACTCATATTAAAAACGTAAAGCAATAAAGTAATTAAAAACTTGTAAAAACATTTAACGTAAATAAAAGGTAAGACTAAAAATGAAAAGACGTAAGACTTTAATAAGAAACGACACTAAAAAGATTTTAGAAAATTTCGACAGCATAACATTTAGATTAAAGAAAAATAAAGCCTCACTCGATGAAACGATGAGGTAAGGAAAAGCCTAGCTCGGCTTGTAAAAGAAAAGAAACTAGTAAGGAAAAGAACAAAACTTGCAACTATAGAAACCATACTCGCTAGTTTTGGCTGCCCCAAACTCGCTAGGTTTCAGGCACCATACTCGCTAGGTTTAGATGACATACTCGCTAGAGAAGTCATCTCATACTCGCTATGATCTAGTAAACTCCATACTCGCTAAAAACCAAACACCCATACTCGCTAGACTGGGTTCCCCTACTCGCTAAGTATTCCCATGAATCCATACTCGCTATCATTTCTACCCTACTCGCTAACTTCTATTGCTCATACTCGCTAGAAAACTTAAACCATACTCGCTAACCAATTTACAACTCGCTAAACCCTAAATCTATAAAAACCAAACTCGCTAAAATCATAGAAAAACAGATTAAGGATGATTTTTACGTGACCACAAGGTTGAAAACTTATAAAAACTAAATAACTCTTATAAAGAAACTTTTATAAAATCTAGTTTATGAAACCAAAGAAGCTTATATAAGCTAGCGACCACAAAATAAGCTCAATCCCATTAATTTTTCATCTTATTCGAATTAGAAAAACATGCAAAGGTGACAAGAATTAATAAAAGCTTGTATAAAAGATTGATAATAACAAGATTAAACTCAAAACATGTAAAGATTAAAAATAAATCTAGAGAGAGAGTAGAGAGAGAAAACTAAATAAAAGCTTAACAAAACTTCATTAACAAAAATAAAATCTACACTACTCCTAAATCTAACCTAAAGACTAACCAATAAAACTAACCAACCTTCTAAATGAGGTGGTGATGTTAATTTATAGGCCAAGGCTTTCACATGTTTGTCATTGTTGCACGTTTAGCCCTTGAACCTTTACAATTCATGATATTGCACGAAAACTAAGTTACAAACTACTCAACGTTCTTAAACATTAAACGTAACACTAATGTAATCTTGAGGATTCGAGTTGACGTTTCTTCCAAAGGTCTTCAAAAGATTTAAAAGCGACATCTTGCTCAAATGTGGAGGACAAGTGTCTCATGAATTTTTCTTCGAGCCTTTAAGGAATACATTTGTCTTGGGCTTTTCTTAAGTAGATATCATCTTTGACTCGGCTCTTTGACACTTTTCCACATCTCGTGCTCGTTTTAGGCTTTTTGGTTGATTTTCATGCCATTTATGCAATATCCTTTCCTGCACGATCACAAACACAAAAACACGATATCTTTGGCGTTTAACGTTAGTTTTTGGTCTTTTTAACACTTAAACTAAGGTCAAAAGTATGTGTAAAATAGCACATACCAAAATCCCCCAGACTAAGGTATTGCGTGTCCTCACGCAATGTAATCACGTCACGCTTTAAAGATAAATAATTTCACACCTCTCTTTACTAACTTTGAAAAGTAGCAAAACGTTCAAAAGAGATACGAAATCATTTATTCCCTAAAACGCCCCGGTTTTCCATTTTATTCCATATGCTACTTATATTATACTACTTTAGCTTATGACGGTGTGCTTGACTTTCATTATCTTTCAATAACGATTAAGGGTCATAGAGTAAGAACACGATTCATAGAAAAGTGACCGATTGGATAAAATTCATCGTCCCTGATTTTTCACAAGCCCCCAAACTAAGCGTAAAAACGGATCATTGTTTAATTACAAGTTAGATGCCAACGCTACTCATGGAAGTTACTCGTGTACCGCTTGCTCCCATTTTCCTATTTTTGTATCTCATTATTTTATTTTTGTGAGAGAAATGAATTTCTTCATAAGCATCTCGTTTCATAGTTTTTAGTCCGATAAAGATACCAAATTCATACGCTAAGTAGTTATCGATCTTCTCTTAAGAAGGTTTGCAAGAGAAATGTGGTCCACATCAAGGATATTGGATACATACAAAGACTTTGGAATACATCAAAAATAGACATAAGTTGGCGAGTACATTTCACGTGCACCTCATGCGTCCGATCTAGGATCGTAACATGCACCTCACGCGCGACCAACTTTAGTCTTAACACTAGAACTCATGATCCATAAATCTTCAACATACATCCTTATTCTTTCTTTTCTTTTCTTTTCTTGATACTTTTTTTACTTTTTTTTTTCTTGCCTTAGTAACTTCTCGACTCCGAACCTTCACGGTTTCAATCCAAGACCTACCGCCAACTGCCAGGGTTGGAATCTAGGATCCAAGGCCCGATCTCAATCCGAAATCTTAAAGCACCTTAGCTCATACTGAATAACGGGCTTTAGGGTAGCTCCGAAACCACATGCGTACTACGCTTGTACAACAATATACAATACAACTTCAACTAGTGTGTATCCATGATGTGTACCCAATTTCCCAAGCAAAGATTCTCTTAAGAAGATAAAGAACTACTCATCGGCTAAACCTAACATCCTTAATTATTTTGCACATATATGGGGTGAAGCAATTTTGTGGGAACAAAAAGACATGAGTACCTTCGATGAGCTTTAAAGAGATCCAACTACTCTATGCTTAGCATCTAACTTCTAAAGAAACTCTATAATTTCACGTTCTCCGCAAATTTAAAATCTCAAATAATGAGATCCGCGAATGCTTACCCATAATCATTTTTAAAGATTATATTGGTTAAGGGAGACAAGCTAGGGCTCAACACGCCCGGATCAAGTCAAAATTTTTATTCTCACTCTTACCTAGTAGGAAGGTCAAACACGGTGTCAAAACTTTTATTCTATTTTTGCATAATATATATATATATATATATATATATATACCCTGGCAGGATTTCCGTTCAATCATTCGAGAAATACCTAAGTAAATCCCTCATAAACGTTCAAGGCAGATTGCTAAGATCTGCGAAGGACTCGATAATTTACACTTAGTGTCCATTGATGCAAGACACTTAGTGTAGGAGATTTTTGTGTTCCTAAGAGATCTTTTATGTTATCTCGTGGCTCTAGACTCGATAAGTGCACATTTGGTTTCCTATGCGGAGGCATGGAGCAGAGGGCCTCCTGTTTCAATATCAACCATCTCTAATAGACGATCGATAGATTACACTGGTTCCCCGTGAGAATGAAACAAACATCTTTTAAGAGATGCCTGAGTGGCTAAGAAGGTTTAGGTGCATTGCGTCACTGGGTCCATGACGTCTTTTATCTTCAATACCGGTGTCGCCTTAGCAACGACCAGTAGCATATGAATTGAACCCAGTGTCTGACCTATGGTTGATAAAATGGAGGGCTATTTCTTTTCACCCTTTTCATTCATTTTCTTTTTAATTCTTCAACCCATTCTTTCTCCTTTCATTCTTTTCTCCTTTTGTTATATCATACCTAAGGACTTCTAATTTCTAACTATTGGTGATGTCCTTGGGTAGATCCCTCCGGTTTAGGCGGATCATAGGACGGTTTTTCCTATCCTTAGTCACCTTGTAACTCCATAACTATCCTATTGATGCCTTTAAACCAAATCATTGAAAATCTCTCAAAGTGTGTAAGAGTGAAAACTTTAGTTAACACATTGAGGTTTTTGGATTTTATATGAAATACTCCCCCTCAACATATGCTCATGATTATTTTTAGAAATTTGCATATGTGGAAAGAGTTGGCACTTTTTGAATTGATTCACTCTTAATAGTCATGTACCCGAGGGACACGTTTACGTTGCTTAGTTAAAGGGATGCATTATCAGCTTTTAGGTGATAACCAGCCCTAATAACTAACTTGATGTTGTTAACATTCCTAAAAGGAAGTTAGACCCGTCAAAGTAAACAACTAGAAAGAGTTTCTCGAAACGGTACTTTCTAATCGGATAAATCCTTTCGAATTCAGACATTTGTTGTTTCGTCAATTCGTGGGTCAATTATGAGTCGAGCTCGTACGAGATAAGACTTTTTGACATCATATTTTAATCACTTTCTTTTTCTCCCCCTCAAAAATAGCATACCAAATGTTGTTTTTGTAAACAGTTTTGAAAAAAATATGCCTTTTTGAGTCTTATGGGGAGAGATCAACAAGATTTGAAGATTTAAGAACGAAGTTTTGATTCAAGTACTCCCCCTCAACAAGTGATTACTTATAAATAAAACGTAAAGCGATAAAGAAATTAAAAGACTTGTAAACATTTAACGTAATTAAAGTTTAAAGCTAAAATTGAAAAGACACGAGACTTAAATAAGAAAATGAAACTAAAAAGATTTTAAGAAAATTCGACAGCATAACGTTTAGATTAAAGAAAAATAAAGCCTCACTCGATGAAACGATGAGGTAAGGAAAAGCCTAGCTCGGCTTGTAAAAGAAAAGAAACTAGTAAGGAAAAGAACAAAACTTGCAACTATAGAAACCATACTCGCTAGTTTAGGCTGCCCCAAACTCGCTAGATTTCAGGCACCATACTCGCTAGGTTTAGATGACATACTCGCTAGAGAAGTCATCTCATACTCGCTAAGTTTCTTGCTGCCATACTCGCTGGAAAACACAAGTCCATACTCGCTAAAAAGGGTTCCCCTACTCGCTAAGTATTCCCATGAATCCATACTCGCTATCATTTCTACCCTACTCGCTAACTTCTATTGCTCATACTCGCTAGAAAACTTAAACCATACTCGCTAACCAATTTACAACTCGCTAAACCCTAAATCTATAAAAACCAAACTCGCTAAAATCATAGAAAAACAGATTTTTCAGGAGGGGTCTTGGGATTATTCTTGGTCTGAGCTGCTTGTAGATTGACTCAGTTGAGCATTACATCTCTGTTTGAGCAAGGGAATTAGTGAGCTTCATTTTACTATTGTTTGGCATATTTTCTGCTCTTATTGCTCAGTTTCTTATTCATGTGCTTATCTGCTTTGTCATTAGCTTTTTATGTTTTTATTTTAGTAGTTGTGCAACTGGTTACTCATACATATGCCTGATCTTGCTTTATTTGGTCTCAATCCACAATCTGTCTAATATAGGGGTGTTTGGCATTGTTTGCTTCACTGTGTTTTCTTTGTTGTTATTGAGTATGAATGGTGTAAACATCTTTCTTAGGCCTATATTAGATCATTTCCATTCAATTCTTGGTCAATTTTAAAGCAAAGTCAAGATTCCCCCTAAATCCCCATAACAGCTTGACTGTTAGGATTTGAGGGAATCATAAGCTTCAATTTAGCTTAGAAAGTGTTAAGGTTGTTTAAATTAGCATCACTTAAGTTTAATACAGCTATTATGATCATCTAGGACAGTTAGAATCTCATTTTAGTCAACTTTCATAAAAATTGAAAAGTCAAAAAGCTTCAATTTTGGAAATGGGACAGATTTCTTAATCAATTATAGGATTCAATATTGACTGGAATTGGATAATAATTGATGTTTTGTGTTCCTTGGTTGCTCATCTTTCATTATCAAAAAGAAAATCCAGAATTGGGGGTCATTTGTATAGGTAGATTACATCCCAAAGTGACCTGTTGGACCATGTTACTCCCCTGCACCCAGCATAAGGCAGTTTTGACCCACTTTTGTTTGGCCACCACTTGTTCATTTATTGAGATTTTGACCTGATCTTTGGTGATTTTTGGAGCTTG